>DWGW01001966.1:0-10391 GCA_018247775.1 Udranomia orcinus
ATTGGGCAGATGAATATTCTAATCTTACATAAATACATCCATAAAAATATCACGTCCGAACATGCATGACGTAACAAATTATTTTAAGGATTGTACATATATACGTAGTAGTACGAAAAATATGCTTTATTTTTCACAGAAACGTGATGTTTAACACCTGAGCAAAATAATAGTGTTATAATCTAAATCTACAAGTTTTTTATAAGCTGTAAATTTTCTACTGCTGTTATTTTTTCTCCAAATCTACCACCGACTAGGAACCTGGTAAATTTCAAAGTTGATGGAATACACAATACACATATATTATATTTCCTAAGCCCTTTAGAACTTTGCAATTTACTAATCAATAAATAAAATCCACGCTGCATCAAATATCACGATATTACCACAAAATGCGGTTTTCCCAACATCGGCTTTCGCTAAAACCAAACATCAATTTGTGCCAGCGCCAATCAATCGTGTATCACAAACAGCGAGCGACATGACCCACATAATACGTATGAGATGAAACGGATTGGAAGGGAATAATCTCTGGAATAACACCGACAACTCGGGGAAGCGATATCAGTAATGGAAGGGGAAGCTAATACAAGTAAATTAGGTAAATACGATACGTAGTAGCAAGGAGCGTTGTTTTCTTGTGATTTAATGGAAATTATTTATGTTAATTATGAAAATAAGGAGAATATTACATGCATATTCTATAAAGTGCCTTTTAAGCAACGAAACCTGTTAACTGTGCTTTACTCTGAAAAGAAAGAAAGTAGGTAGTTGCGAAAAATTATTCCGATAACAATAACTTTATAGAAGAAATTCAGCTAAAAAGACCTAAAGATTTTAATAATGGCATTGAGGAGATCATTTTGGATGTAAAAAAGCAAGATATACACATGAAACAAAAAGAGGAGCATAGCGTAATATTATTTGTGTACTTATTCAAAGTCAAGGCATTAGCCCGAGTATAAGAATTGTAGCTAACTAACAGAAGTAGCGAAGCATCTATTTATAAACGGAGTACTTGAGAAAATGAAATCAAGGAATAATATGTAGAAAACAAGCAGCGATATAATACAACGCGATAAACTTTATCATATGAGTATACGAAGTTGAATAACTCAAACACCGTCGCGATGTATTCAAGACGCCTCGTGTGGCCAATATGAGCGCTGGGAAGTGTCGAATTCCCGAGCATGTAAGCTCCGCTATGGCGAACAATGATCCCATTATGCTCCCGGTAATTGCTACTTCCCAGCGTTACCTTCTTTGCTGTCGCTTTTGTTTTGCCCACCGTACGCACGTAGTCTTTGTTCTAGAACGAATAAGAAAGTTTATTATTTCAATCTCATAACGTTTTGATATCCTTTTTTCCTCTTTTATTGTTACCTTTATCTTGCAATGAGCACCTTTTGCTCCGTGAAAACAATGACGAAATATTTTTTAGGATCACATTATGGCATACGCGGCTGAACGACTAGTATAACTGTCTGGAATGAATATTGAATACCATTTAACTAAATAATATCTACTTATTCCAAAGAGTAGCCAATGCATTGTCAAAATTTTTTATGACCTATTCATATTCCATGTACTACTGTAGATGGCAAACACTAAAGCTGGTAGGTTATTCCATGGTTCGTCACCAAAGCACCACCTCCACCCCTATTTCTGTCTTATAATAGCAGTATTATTGCTGCTGTGCTGTGAAAGGTGGTCTGAAAGGTGTGGTTAGAGGGGCGTACTTATTCGAGGAGTTTGAATATAGTCATCATGAGTAAAAACGCATTTTTGACCTATTAAAGAACTTCGTTCCAGTCTTTTCTTGATAATTTGGATTCCGTCATGCAATATTAGAATGATAGAGACTGGACTATAACAACATATAAGTAAGAAAAACGAAGTCAGAGACATAAACAGATTTTCAGTGACTTACACAGAATATTTCCGTTCCCTTTGTGTACAAAGGGCCGATCATACAAAGCGTTCAACATCACCGTAGGCAAGCGAGAGTGGCTTGAACTTTTAAACGCGGCGTTGTATGCTGCAAATTGTTTGAGTCTGCAAAATTTCAATTGTAACAGAACAAAAGTTCTACCAAGACGTTGTGTTTTAAGTATATTGCTCGCACATTCGAATATTTAGTATTGTTACAACTGTTCTTAACTTTTATACGTACACATTTTACACTTCCCAAGAAGAACTGCAATGTACGAGTATTTATAATTGTCGGTTTGTTCCGAAACTTTTGCATTATAAAAACAAAAGACGAATTTATCTTCCGTATTTTCACTTGCCCTTCGGATTAGGCGGGTTCCTTAAAGAAAACGATTTAAAATTTTAAAAAGTCTCGGTTGGTTGTAATGTATCTTTTGTTATTGTTGTTGCTTCTGATGTTTTATGTTCAAGTTACAGCGGTTCTTTACAACAGCCATTATTCGCTCCCCGCGGGTGTCGTCAAGGGCGCTGACTTTGGACATTATTGCCAAAGCTCTAATTCTTAAAATCTACTTAATTTTTTTACTTTTATCATTTATTTTAAATTATTGCAATTTGTATAGACCTTCTTTACAAATTTTCTTTGAGACAACAGAAGTGTATCGTTTGTATAAGGATAATTATTAATTCATATAGCGACTGTTTTTACCTAGCTTGTTCTATTCGAAGGTAAAAAAACGAGTCCTCTCTAACTATATTAGATCCTGTGATATAACAATCGACCTCAGCCGACTAAAAGTTGATTAAATCAGTCAGAATAAAAGTAATTATAGGCGTCAATATCTCCTCACCTTCATTGATCAAATAACAACCGGAGAAGCCAACTCGCTTAATTGGACATTCAATTTGTTTGCACCAGTATCAGTTGAACTGCATTTCGGAGACACCGGTTAATCTTTATGTATCGACTCATCAGCGCCGAAGCCAAATAATTGGTAGCCGAGTCGGAAATGAAGTTTTTGTGCATTGCAGGAAAATGTACTGAAGGTTCAAGCAATTTCAGAGAGACAGTTATCGTATTTTCTCTGGCTACTTGTCGTTCTTGTTCGTGTAATAAAGCTCCGTTCTCAGTTTAATTTCTAGAATAACTATTTCTAAACCAACTATTCCTGTGACATTTGTTTTCTTAACAATTCCATTTAATTAATTATACATTGAATCAACCATCTTTTTCTATTATCAAAAACCGAATATCTGAATGAATTCGACTTTTATACTATTACTATTATATTATTACTACTCCATCTTCCATTATGTGTGAATATTTCTGATGACACGATGAGGCGAGACGCTGTGACTTTTTAAATACAAGGTTTTAGTTCTCCGATACTCCGTCACTCGAGTTTCGAGTGATGGTTTTTTGGTCGACTGCGGCTTAAAATACATACACAGATCACATCCTGATGAAATGTTCACGATGTACTCTTTAAACTAGGACACATTCGATTTTGGACAGGTTTTGGTTTCAATTGAACAGTGATCCATCCAAATTATACTCAAAAATAACATTTATCGTTCTTTGTGCTAAAATATTTTGTCTCCTAAAGATTTTCGCTCACTTAATAGGAAAAACCGAACAAACATTATAAAACTGATTCAACAAACGAAATCTTCATTACTTGCTATGAATTTACTATACTTAATGCCATATCAATTTAATTATAAAATTTAATCCAAATTGGCTATACTTCCGAAAATCCTCACAAAAGATGGGGTAAATATGCTCAATTAAACTGGCTCGGTTCGATAAGCCCTTGCGTTTCCTACGTGAGGGAGATCCAATTCAGAGTGTTTTATGTAACACTTAATGAGCTACATTTTCGTTCATTTAACTTGCATGTCATTAATTAACTTTTTTTAAATGAGGCTACTGCATTTCATTAACCGCATGGGTTTTTTTTCATTGATCTACTTATCGCAAAAGTTATCGAGTTTCATTTCCATGTTAAAAATCGGATACATTTATTTTGATGAACAGAATAACACTTATAATACCCACTATGCAGTTTTAATAGCATTGTATAGTGAATTTTGAATCATTTGAATACACAATTAATAGGTTTATGATACTTCAATAACTTTAACATTATAACATTGAACAAATGAACAATGCCGCGATTGTGACCGCGCAAACAATATCAAATTCGTTTTAATTCATATCATGTATTGCGTAATTCCGTTTAATTTGTTTGATTGTTTTAATTCCTGGATTTAAAGCGTATATTTGGTTTCCGTTTATTTAATTCCGTTTTATCTACTGCCATATTTATACAATTCCTGCTGTTACTACTGTTACTCCCGCTTTTTTCAACGGCTTCAAGTAAAACTTTTGTTTTGTTTGGAGTACCCACTATAAAAGTTTATGCGCCGCGACTAATACTACTAAATAATAACAACTATATGTGGTTTGGTCGTATTAATTAATGCTATACTTACATTAAAATATACTTACATTCAAAGGAGAAATCCATTTTTCTTTCAAGAGAAGAATTCCAGATAGAAGTTTAATCATTCATAAATTAGAACGGGGAAAACATTTCTGGCAACCTTTAAAACTCTTGATTAATCAATTTTATATTTTAGGCGCACCACTAATTTTGACATTTTGTAACTTCACTACACGCACGTAGATTACGTAGTAGATTACATATTAAATTATACTTTACTAAAAAACTATAAGACGTCGGTTAGAATTCAGTAGATATCCTAAAACCCATTAATAATGAAACAAGGAGGAAGGAAGGGTCTTATATCGAAATAAAAACCCATTTTCTATTTAACAACCTTTTTTGGTTTTGAGACAGATATCTTCCAAGGATACCCGGTCTCTAGAGGGAAACATGGGGTTTGTGTGATTGTGATTCGCTTAGTCTTCACCGGCAGTCTCCCAGCGTATTTAGCGTTGTCCGACGGTTGGCCTCTTCCTTGAGCTATTCTTATAACTATATTCTCCAGGACAGTAGTAACAGTCACCACGAGTATGGTAAACTTGGTATAAGTACCGCAACTTGTGACTACAATAAATTGTTCTTCAATACTGCTGATCTACAGTTTGTGCTGATTTATCGTAAATACCAACTTAAGCCTTCTTAACAAAACCTCGAACACTTCTGTTACCAGTGTAGAAGGGGTACCTCAGGAGCCAAGCCGTAAAAAGTTCAATTATTACTAACATATGGGTGGAAAAAATGTTTCCCTCAAAAATAAATTATCGGTTCAAAATACAAACTGCCAATAAGACATATAACGAATACTAATTCCTTCCCAACACTGGCACGACTCGAATGAATAACGTCATTGATTAATCACTTGGAAAATTGAAGACTACCACTTTTCTATACACGACGCCGAGCCAGCACTTCGAGAAAAAGTTGGGGAAATTAGACGAATGGCATTAGACTCGTAAATTCGAACAAATTACTTTACTTTCAGCGAAAAATATTGGCCCCCACCCATTTAACGCTCGAAGGGGGATGTAAATCTTGTACAGTTAGGAGTTTTCAGCGAACTCGGGCATCTGTTCAAACTATCGCTAAAACCGCTAGAAGGGGTTGTTAGCTGTGAGTTTTCAATGACTTGAATAAATTAAAGAAACTCTTAGATTACTACAAAAACAAAGTGAGCGTATACATTAGCTGCTGCAATATGATAGCAGAAATAAAGAACATAAAATGTTCTCACTCGTATGAATAGAATTTCAACGCGTCGTAAGATCGCCTACACAATCGCGTACACAAGAAAATACAAATTTCGTACCTACGGATTCGTGAAGAATTATCTCTCTTTATATATTTACTAAAGATGTAAGTTATATGGTTGTACTTGGTTGATAAAACATATTTGTTTACGGGATCAGCTCGCGTCAGGTCAGTGAACTCGTTAGATGTATCAGCTCCAATGTGAAGATATCGTTAAGAGCGTGATGTGGCGTCTTCTCTGTATTCTTTTATAATAACGTCAGGTATAGCGTTCATAAAGCGTTTAATGATCTGAGTATTTGTTATCGAAGTTTCAAATTATACTCCTGCACTGCAATGCACATTATTAGATTACTATTATGGTTCAATAAGTCGCTTAATGTTTGTCAAAGCGGTTTTATATACTAGGTTTATTATAGCAAACTGTAAAATAAAACAGTAAGTGTCGCAAATCAAATTAACGTTGCAATAACGATATAATTCAAAATATTGATACTAGGTGAAATATTTCCTGAGCTGTATACCACGACAACGGCGTTGGATGAAGAGGAAGATACGACGGAGGAGCAGGAACCGGCGGAGGTCGAAGAGTGCGAGCCCTCGCCTTCCGCGCGGCCGGCTCTCTCCGCGCTGCCTCCACCACAACCTTCGCCCAAGGAAGACTCGTTGACCAACCTGGATACGCAGTATTATAGGTAAGGGAAAGTAATACAGATAAGTATATTTTACTATATTCCTTGTAATCAATGAAGGTATTTTGATTGATGTTATTTTATCTCATATCCTTTTTCAACCTCAACTTACTTTTTCTATTACCTTTCATACTTTTTCTACTTTTCTTAAATTTAATTTCATTTCGTATTCATAACTTACTTCATAACCCATTAATATGTTACTGAAAATATTTTTCCTTATTATAATAAATAAAATGCTTTATTATTCGTAGTAGGTAAAGCTAAAGGATATATGAGATGTCGGAGGTCAGATTTAATACGGACATACCGAGATGCGAACCAAAGAGGTAATAGCATAAGCACTGAGGGAAGCGATTTTTCTTGTCAAGTTTTCGTTTAATATTCGGCTAGGGAGTAGTGAAAGCTAGCAATGTTGTCTAACAGATAAACGTCGGCGATACGGCTCACGTGCGCTATAAACAAGATTGATCAGCGTCTCGCGACGCGTAATCTCACTAATGTGTTTACCTACTTGTTTACCTTCGTGAATTTCGTCCTTTTTGTCTCACAAATAATGTCTTAATGCCACCATTTCTCAAGACCCCACGACTTTTTCCCGCAACTGGATACAGCTGATAATGGTAATGGATCGCACCTAACTTCCAGTGAATTAACTGGACTCGCTCCCGAGTAATGGCTCAATATTTCAAGCAGACGCTCCGTTTGAGCTCTAAATAATATTTCCATCTTTAAAACGCGTTTTAGTGCGCCCAACGAAAAAGCTATCGAACTTGGCCCATTTATCTTCCCACATACCGTCTATCCCGGAAACTAAGCAATAAAGAAGATCTGAGCCGACTCTGAATCAATTTCAAAATATCTTTTCCTTAACAATTTATGATGGGATGCGCTGTATCAATATTATTTCAGGTTGTTCAATGGAATATAAAACATTTTTTTAGTTTAACGATTGTTTCGTTATTGTTTTGGGTAGCCTATATTTTGTCTAGGTTTAAAATAATAGCAAATGTATGTATACAGATTGAAATTGAAATTATTGCCTTATTAACGACTCATTTATTTAATGAGTCGTTTCATACATTATGTTAAAACATCATCGTGTTATATTTAATTAGAATTATCTGATTCGATAAACGAAAATGTGTGCACAACATACTAGTAATGATTACGGATCAGCTTTGAAAATCGGCTCATAGAACATGAACGTCATACCTACAAAATAGAAAAATCTTAGAAATTTCATAGACAGTGTCGACGTAGTGAAATTCGGACTATTAATACAAACTTCTTTCTTCAGCTACACAGTAGCGTTAGGTGTAACAGTGGGAGCGGGTTGTTTTCTCCTGGCTTTGAACGTTCTGGTGTTCGCTGGCATCTACCTTCAGAGAGGTAGGCGGCGGGCCACCCATCGGAGACCTAGAAGAGAAGGTGAGTATTCGTACATTACATCAGCTATAACTCCTGTATTTGTGTTAATCGCCATCATGTCCGTAAAAATGAATGTCCCTTATACACATCTTCAAGTCCTTAAATATAGTTACATTCTCTTTCTCAAAGGTAGATTACACAGTGAAGTAACTTCTCGATAACAAATATGTACACTTAACACCTCGTGTATACCGGGGAAAGCGAACTAATTCATTTTGTAAGTTATTATTACCAAGTATTTCCAGGTTGAACTCATCAGATAAAATTTAATTTTAAAAATGTCTTTAATAGCCGTGAATTCAACTCTAATGCTTAAGATCAAAGTCTTTACTTTTTTGCAAATGTTAGTAATGGCCTTCATCTATATGTACCACTTCAAATCTTTTTGCTTGTCTAATATTTTTTTCATATTATTCGCCATAGAATTCCATCTGATCCGAGTGACACGTATAATACGCATTGATATTTTATTGCATTGACAGTTTAACGAGTTCATTACAATGACAAATCCAGCGGCGTGGGCAACCGCCCCCGGCTTGTTCCTGTATAATGGATTATGCTGATTTAGTTACGATTAGTTTGAATACAAACACAAATACGAATCATTTGCATGTCACTGGATTAAACATGCTAAGCCTTATTAATCGCCACAATCTCAATTCTAATTTTGCTGTTTGATATTCCGATTGGTTTTCTGACGATTGTCTGATGGTTTTGGACGTTTCATCACCCAATCAAAGTACTTTTCCAAAGATTCCAAGGCATTAATAGTCTTTGCCGTTGAAAATTATAACAGAATAATAATTTTCAAATTTCTAAGTATATTTAATAATTAGTCCAATAATAACACATGTAAAGAAAATAACTGACATAATAATTTATAAATTATGACAGAGAATTATAATAGGAAATATATGATTCATAAGTTTAAGTAAGAAAATGCTAAGCACGTATGTAAGTATTACTAAGACTATTTACTACCCAACATCAGAATAATTGAAAGTGGTGCTTTACGTAGCTATGTTGCAAAAGAGTTTTATGTTTATACTTGGTCGCTATAAACAGCGCGATAAATAAAACGCGACGTCTCTCCTTCATACTATCACATTTAAACATAGTTATGATATTAACACTAGCTTAGACAATACCTTTTATAGAGTACCTTACTGTTTAATCTTGAACCAACGTACTCGAGAAATGTTAATCAAACTTTTAACTTATAGAAAACCAAATGATTTCTGAGTAATAAAGGGAATCTAAACGTCCAATATCGTACTTCATCAACTAAGAGTAAATAAAAATTCATACCTATACACTGAAAATAAAATACCTAATACCTTTCCGTTTTTAATCAAATTTCATTCCAATAATCTCGGATTCTCGGAATAGTTCAAATTATACGAATTCATATCAATTACGGAATTAAACATGCCATTTGATTCATCATTCGTGAAATAATTGGTGGATTAGAATTTTCGCACTAATGCGCGTTATTAATTTAACCAGATAACAATGAGAAATTCATGTCGCATTAACAGGCAGTTGCAGCAGCCGGGCCGGCGCCGGGTCATTGAACAGTGACCCCACCACTCTGACGTCACCGAGGAAGAGCACGCTTAAGGTAATTCTGTTGTTTGTCCTTTTACCCTACTGCCTCCGAAATCGTTCTGCGTTTTCATGTGAATTTAGCAGAATTTATCAAAGATAAAGATTAAGGAGCCGTGATTGTATAAGTTTTCACTATTTTGTACGCTGAGAAAAGCTCCATAGATTTTAAAGTTTATTATGTACGAGTATATCGTGGTATTTGCGTTTAATATGTGTAGCTACAAACACGCTACATGTCTAATAAATTAATAAAACACTGGCAATCGTTCCAATAAAATGTTAAATGGAAACTGTATTAATAAAGTTTTAATTGGACACATAAATATAACAATGGTATATTAAATAAAAAAACTTGACAAAGGCCTACTTTCTGAAGGATTGGTATCAAAGAAAGTTTTTAACATTTATTGAATACAAATTCGATACTTCTGAGAGAAAATATCTTCAATAGAATCTATTTCTCGCGAAGTTTTCTTAGAATCAGATGATGCAAAGTTATAGATAATTAGATAAAGATTCTTATTAAAATAAGTCTTAATTCATTTGTAAGTAAACGATATTCATTGTAGTATTATATAGTCTTATTTTAATAAGATACTGATCGAGATAGTTTCAGGTTGTTTATTATAGTATTCGAATGATTCTACCATTTAAAGAGTACTATCAAATAACAATAGAAAGGCGATGGTGCAGTGGTATACCTAAATATAGGGTAGGGCACAAACTCAAATTTTAACCATTGCATTTCTAAAGAAATACCCCTTTAAACAGCCATTGATAAGGTTTCCTGTAAGGGTTGAGACTTTAATGACATACTATTAAAAATTGTTATTTTTTTATTACTAGCATCCAGCTTTTGGAAAATTCAATCGTCAAAATGAATGCATGCCTCGAAAAACAATTTCGCCCCACTCTTTTGTTTTGTATAACGATTTCCCTTCCTCGTTTATTTTTGTTTGATAAATATAGT
>DWGW01001967.1:0-10390 GCA_018247775.1 Udranomia orcinus
AACCTGTATCAACATATAGGATACTTTTTATCCCGAAAAAAATTACCTGTAATGGATGCTGGATGCTGGATGGATCATGCCATGGGATGATTTTTTACATTCGGCTGCGACCAAATGTGATACATAAAAAACGAATGCATAAATAGATAATTGGAGCACAAAGTGTATATTGGGATACTCCTTAACCCGATAAAACTTTCCTGTTATAAAATAAATAAATGATAATTTTTTTTTAAACTTTAAATGGGTTTCCTGTAGAGTTGCGTCGATATGTTATTATAGCAGAGATACAAAGCAAGTGTGCAGTCCAGCAGGTTATTAAAAGCAGATGCATTGCTACGATCCTTTCTGTAACAGAACAAATTCCACAATATTGCTTCTTCTGTAAATATTATCTATTCAATAGATTCTATTGGAATCTGTGTCCCTTTTAAAATTATCTGGAGAAAATTATTCTAAAGTTAGAAAATTTTATTTGAATAAACATAACTACCTACATATTATATAGTTGTGAAAAAGCATGGAAAAGCATTATAAAAAAGGAAATGTAAAATTATTGCTTAACAAATAAACGACTGTGGTTTAAGCTTTGGGTAATTTTAGATGCTCCTCATGGTGTTATGATATTAATATATTGTTATTTATAGACCAGTTGACAATATTTGACTGAGTGGCCAAAAAACGCTGAAAATTTGGCAGCAAAGAACAGGTAGGTAGGATGACCAGGTAGGACCACTAACAACACAAAACGTTCTTGGCTGTGTTTTTTATGCAAATCGAATGACGAGGTGCCATTAACATTACCATTTTTTAATTTTACTTGATCATATATTCGCATAGTCAGAAAAGTGTAATATAAAAAGCAATAAGGCAGCCGGATATGTCGATGATTAAGACATCAACGGTTTTAGTGCTTAAGTAGTTTTACTTCGAATGCACTGACCTACGACGAGCGGTTAAGTGCGGTTCGGCTCATAAACAAGGTTCCCGGCATGATATCAAACATCGGTGACGCGATGTAAACAAAAGCTGTCGTGGCGCTCTCGGCGCGGGCGGGCGGCGCGCATGCGCGGCGGGCGGGCGGCGACGCGGCGCAGGCGCAGGGCGGCCGGGCGCGCCGTCAGTACGCGCGCGCCCTCGCCATGGCTCGGTGGCTGAAGGCCCTCGCGGCCGTCCTGCTCCTCGCCGCCGCCGCGTCCGCGCGCAAATCACCCGCCTCCAAACAAGAGCCCCAGATCGAGGAGGTCACCGCCAAGCAGTTGGAGCGAGTGCTGGAAGACAAGGATTTCGTTGCGGTGTTCTGGTGTAAGTGCCGGCACTCGCCCGCCACCCGCCGAGCGGCGCGGGGGCGCGGACGCCGCGCCCTGGCCGCGCGCCAGGGCGGGGGCGGCTGTCGAAAAGTCTGCGACGGCGCTCGTCCAAATGGGTTATCGCCGAGTTAATGATCTTCGGTCGGGGCACGCAGAAGACCGCTCGGCTCGGTGGCCGTGCGCATGATATTTTCGAAGCGAGCCTCGGCTGTTCACGGTTATGCAACCGCGCGGCGGAGACAATAAAACTCGACCCGACCGCTGCGGCCGTCAGCGCCGCCTAAAATGGCGCCGAGTCTCGTTTTCCACGGTTCCACCGATGCTGGCCCCAAGGTCGCCAGGCGCCTACGCTCCGGGCTCGGCTAAAACTATTACAGTGTGTGCCGCATGTTCCGCTGAAATAGATTTCCATTACGTGGTATTGGCATCCCGACTATTTTTGTTTGTCGCCAACTATAACATCTTATTCTAAAACCCGTCAAACTACCTGTCACCCTTGGAAAAATTGTGATATGTGAGTGTTAGCGGCGAGCGAACTCGCTGCGACCATTCCTCGGATACCTGTTATCTCGTCGATGCAGCTGTAGCGATTGTCTTGTCTAATATTGACTCTGCTCATTTGAAGCATTCAGCGCCAGACTCAAAAAGCGCAATAAATCACTGTCTAAGCTCGGCAGTAACGCTAGGCAATCTCTTGGCTGAGGGATCGGTTCGTGTGAGCTGAAGCAACCATATATCCATTATCCAACGACCGTAAAAAATAACGATTATTACGGACCAATTAGTCTTAATATCGACTGAAACAACCCATATGCTAGGTCTGCTCTTAAATGTCACCACATGCAAACACATAAACATAAACAAAACATTATACTTCATAAACAAAAAGCGATTTTTCAAATAATTGACTTTAAACTAAATTAAATAATTAAAACATTTATGTAATTGATTCCAATTAACCACAATAAAATGTAATCCAGAGATCGAATGATAGACGCTTTTAATTCTAAATATAAGAACACTTAAAATTTGAGAGGCTACACAATGACTTTCTCGAGCCAGATTAATTAGTTCGAATTAAATGAAATAGAACTTTTAAATACTACACACAGGGCTGTAGACGGATAGCATAATCATTAATAGCTTCAAAACGCTGTTTCATATTTGTTTGTTGTTTGTCTTAGAAGATAAGCAACTTCTGATAAAATTAAAATATTCACGGAGGTTAGCAATCGCAAAACATCTTAATATTGTACTCTAGGTTGTTTGAAACGTTTTGTAATGTAAAAATAGTAGCCGTTGCTCAGTAAAATGTAGAAAGACACTATCCCGAAAATGCCTCGTACAAACGTTTGGCTTGGAATTCTTCCAAAATAACCGTTATCAATTTAGTTACTGGATTAATGAGAATTACGACATTTTGAAGAATAATAGGGGCTTTATTTGTTACGGCAAGATTAATTTAAAACAGATAAACACAAGGACGAATGACTTCCGACACGAGAGGAATGTAAAATCGTTCGTTTGGGACTTAACTGCACAATTTGGTGAAATAAATTGACGCAAAGTAATTTTTGGGTTCGTAGTTACTGCTTGAAGACTGCATAAATTCTTCTAATTTATCATTGTTTGAGTTGAATTCTATGTGTAAACTAATACGAGTATGTTGCGCCTCTGCGCTCCACTACAAATGAGAATTCTACCATTAATTTGTGCTGTGTGCTAAATTATCAGTTGTCGCCGATTTTAATTCGTAGTACTTATTTATGTCAATTTGTCTTAATACATTTTAAAACCTTTATAACATGTGTATGAAATGTATTTTCATAGGTTTTATAGGTCAATTTTAAAATTAACTAAATGGAAATAACGTCACGTATTTACAAGCATTGTTTAGTAATTATTCATAAGCAATTTTAAATATCGTATCAATTTATGTTTTATGTTTAATGTTTTTAATTAATTTAAGAATGGCAATTAATAATAAGCAATACCAAGTTTTCGGATAATGTCTGAAGAAACTTAGAATTAAAAAAATTAAAAATAAACGTCGCGTAAAATAATACGTGAAATAATTAATGTAATATTCCAATACCTTTGAGTACTTTTTCTGCAAAATGTAGGAAATGAGAAACGCCTTTAGTTTCGGAGCCACAATTCTTTACACAATAAATATGTAATCGGTACCTGGAACGAACACGTGTAATACTTACCACCAAAAGTATTTATTTTTGGACATAATTGTCTCCAAGGTATCAATGTTCAATTCATCTGATATTTTCTTCTTATTAGACACAAAATTATTCTTATATGCTATTCCTTTAATTTCACTAAAATTTCCGATTTCAACAAGTCTACGGTTTCATTCTACAAAACTACTAAGTCACTGACGAGCACTGAAAAGTCATTCAACTTTGTGTTTATTACAGATTTATAGGTAACAGATGTTGCTTAATCAACGAAAAGCATATCACAATGTATCAAAATAATTTATTTCTATTACAATTGGATAGTAAATCATTAAGATGACTCACTGTTCGATGACGGGCGACATGACTGCCCGGAAGTAGTCTACGGGACATTTCTCTTGGCAGGAATTATAGCAGTCTTTTATAATGAGTACGTATTAGTAATAAGCGTGTTGGTAAATCAGGCATACAAACCAAAGCGAATTATTTAGTCTTTTCGACAAATTCTAAACTGAAAAAATATGAGGTTTTTTTGTAAATACGACTACCCTATTTCCAGGCCCATTATAGCCCTAAATATTTTAAACTAATTTCTGAAAAATATGGAATGTGGAAATAAAAGTAGAGATACATAAAATCAGTCCTAATTAGGCAGAACCTTGATTGTAAGGTGTTTGTTTGTTAATTTGAATGTCATTCACGATATAACCTTTTTCCTTTTTGACGGGAGAAAATCTACCAAACCTCTTGGGCGGAGAGTTTTGATTAGTGAGGTTCTTACTGACTGAAATCCCCTCGTCGATCGTATTCTATGCAAAGGTGGGGAATATTTACCTATCATTACATTACATCAGTATTTGATCTTCTGCATTCGAATTTATTTTATAGAATTTACATGTGCGTTTCTTTTGTGTCTGCATCGTGTCTGCTTTGGAGTTTCTTAGTTTTGGTGAAATTAGTTTAGTCTGGTCTAGTTTAGTTAATCTACGCTTAAAGTTTTAAGATATAAGTTGTTTTGAAAATAAGTCAGGTTTTCGTTAATTAATTTTGTTTAAAATCATCCTCTCTCTTTATGCTTTACTTATTATGAAGAATTACAGCCATGCCAATTGCTCTAATGTTCTCATGAATGTATTCTTTTCAAATAATGGTCCAAACTCAATCTTTTTAACGATTTTTAAATTGACTGCACTTGTAAATGTTCGAAGTTGATAAAATAATAAAACAAAGCCTCTCAAGCTTACGCGTGAATTATCAGTCACGTCACACGTGGGGCTAAAATTGACAGGAAGTCTTTTTAAGCAACTGTTACGAACAATCACCACTTGTGTCATTTATATAGCTTATTTATCGCCCCGAATTTTGTCACGCTACGCACAAATCTGACGTAGGCGCCTCTCAACTCTTTATGAATCACATCCACTGTATACTGGAAATATCTGGGACGCGAACGGGGCCACCGTTTGCGCAATACTGGCATTTTAAAATATTTCCCTCGATTAATTGCAATATTATTTCGGGGCAACTTTTATTGGCACGAAGTAACGGTAGCCCCGTCTTTAAAGATTAATTTTCATCCTGGGAACTTGGATACCTCACTCATCCTAATTTTACTCAAATTACTAGAAACTTATTTTTACTGATAAAGCAAATGTCGAATGATTAGAAAATAATCGTAAACGAATCTACATAATTATACCAAAAGTTCTATATTCATTCTTAATAACTAGATTATTCAAGGTGCACGTACCCTCCCCTTTATGAATTAAGTTTACTGGCCATCGGGACCAGGCAACTTATTTTATTTTTGACCCTCGAAAAAAGAGAGGTGCTATAAGTTTGACGCGCAGTGTGTTCGTAGCTCATTAACGTGTGGAGAGACTTTGATACGTTTTGTTTCGTTTGGAAACTGACGATATCGAGATAGTTCCTAATTATGATTAATTAAGATCTGTTCGTTCTGATCTGGACGTTTGGTCATCATCAGCTCGTTTCCTATTGGTACCAAGGTCTTGCTAATTTTCAAAGATATTTTGGTAGTACTATTTCATAGACAAGTTATCTTTGAGCTCTGATTCTGTAACATCAAATATAATGTGGATTCGTCAATTCTTTAGAAACTTACAGCAGATATATCTAACGTGCAACTCATTGAAATAGATTCAATAAGGAGGAGTAACATAGATGGTAATCGACGTCACATGGTAACCTTGATAAGTATAGGGACTTAGGGATAACCTTCAAAAACAGATTCTGTTTAGTAAGAGTTTCAATCTAGTTTTTAGGGTAGGAGCTCGTCTGTTTTCAAGTGAAATGAAAAATTTCAGCCTTGTTCAGTAAAACGTATGCGGTTACTAACATGGTCAAAATGTAAATACGCCTACGAAGCATACTTAATAAGGATTTTTGCAGGATAATGTAGGGCTTCACGGGATATTTTGTTACACCGCTTACAAGAGTTAGGTATTCCCATTTATGAAGCTACACGCATTAGTGTCCCACAAAGGTCTAATCATTCCTTCAGAGAAGACTCGAGGGCATTCGTGGGATAATGATGACGAAGACAATATGTACCTGCATCTCTCACGATGCGATTAAACAACAGCTACTATTTCAAGACCACTATTCGAAGCCATGACGTCCAAGTTCAGAAATTGTTTACTATCATATCTTTGTTATTTGGCGCCTAACGGAGTTACACCTACAACTGTTTTCTGGCCAATCGATTGATTGTCTATGTCTAGTGTTGAGTAACGGCTTTCTTTCACGCCTCATTGTAGGGTTGTGAAACAGAAAAAATTGACAATTAATGATTATTGTACGAAAGGATCATAAATATAGAAATAATTTAATATTAACATTTAGTTCAATTCCTATTTCTAGACGGAGTCCTAGTGTTTTGTGAGTGCTGTGTTCTACTTTGGTCACTTGATAAATCATTTTCATACCTCTCCTCTTATTCTGTTCTTGTAAGTATATCTGTCAGTCGGCTATTTGAATAGGGCGGTCGGCAGAAATGTTGAGATCCATAGACAATAGACAAAGAGAACAATTTAGGATGACAATGCCGTATGTGGGTTGTCCCGAAATATTATACTATTTACTGGAGACAAGTAGCCCTCTCATAAAGTTTCTAGGACGCTCATTCTATATAGAATTTTAAAGCAAAAGAAATAAGTACAGAAAGATTCGAATTGGCTATGATTATAATAATATTCTCTACAGCGCGTAGCTGTGATCGTGTTGTGTATAAAATACATATACAGTATATAGAGAGCATGTTTTATATATCTAGAAGTACACACACAAAAAATGGTTTAAAGCAACTTGTTTAAAAGTAAGGAGTCAAATAAAAAAAATTAGTAGGTATGTAGTCAAACTAAAAAGTCATTTGCCTATGTTTATACATGTTTGCTACTGCTACTGCCTACGTTTATTATCCAATCATGTAATTTGAAATAGTAGAAAGCTACCTATTCTTTTAAATATTTTCCCGTATATTTAAGTGAATCTAGGTTTTACGAAGGTCGCGTTAAGAGTATGTAGGTATATTCGGCATTCGCGTAATACGGACGACTGATTTATTTTTTATGCGTATTTCATAAACAAAGTGTTATTTATTATTGTTCTACAATTTATTAGGTTAGGATTTGTATCTTTTCTTTATATATACGATTTCGATCAATTTGGCCACGATTCAAAGTGGTTCATTTTTTTTTTTAATTACTAGCATGTCAATACATACTAGTAATTTTGTTAACCCCTCCCGCTAAGCTTGGCTTGGCTTGTGTTCAATTGCCGCTTCAAATATTCTATTTTCTTTCTATTATATTTCATATTTTCGAAGTAGTGTATTTATTTAGATGTCATCATCTATTGTATCAGAACACACTTTATCTATCTGCAAAAACCATTGTAGTTTAACAAAATTAAAAAGTAGATGATTGCAGAGAAACATGTGGGTACTTAGCAAACTTTTCTACCAATAGCCTATTTACTGTCCTGTAGAAGCTCAGTATAGATGAGTGATGATTTTGTGAACGATGTGTCAGAACAGACTTTGAGTAGCATAAGCTTTTGGTAAAGTAAAAAACCTGTAGGTAGAGTGGCAAAATGTCAATCGTAGTGGACGAGGCCTGCGACCGCGACCTTTACCGCCGTAGCACTGGCGCGGCGCACACCGCGGTGCGCCAATTGCGATAACTAATATTACAAATGATTGTGAGTCTTTATGTTGCATCCACACGTCACTACTAAACAATCAACGCGAAATTTTACGTATAGCGAAAACCGCAGAGCAGAATTATTCCTTTTACTATTCCTACTAGACACAGTCTGAACAAAAGTTTATATTGTAAATGTCGTAGTATAAATGACTTTTTGAGCAGAGAAAGTTAAAGATATACTCATTTTCATCTTTACGCACGTGGTAGAACATAAATTTATAGGATAAGTCATAAGTCATAATTATACAAAGCTAATTTTACTCCTAAGTTAATGCACTTACCTCGTCTTTATAGTATTGATTTAAGAAATCAATTTTTCCTACTCTTGTTGATCTCTCGAGTTTCAAACACCGCAACTACAAACAATTTCTATGAAAATAACCTACTGTGTAGTGTCATAACAATTTTACGCCATCGTTCAGGTTTATGATGCTCGCTTTTGATTGATTCATTTGAGAGCCACCCAGTACCCACTTTAGTATACTTGCTCGTATTTTAATCACTTTTAGTAGTAATTTTGTATTTAGCTAAGGTAACCTTTTCACTTACGAAAAATACGATATAGTATTTCCTTTATATTATAGTTACAAATACATACGAAGATCACCTAAATTCGTCACTGCAGGTCCACATCTTAACTCGTAACGGAATCGAAGTATATCTGTGAATACCTAAATTTTATCATTTCGTGAATTCATCCAGAATATTCTAGAATTGTATTTAACCGAACGCCTAACAAATAACGATTTACGTTGAATACATCTTGTACAGAATATCTGTCTTCCAACAAAGTGTCGTTTTGTTAGTACTAAATCAAATAGAGATTAACATCCGAACTCGTTCAACTGTCTTTTGTTTCAACAATAGCTCAAAGACGATCGAGAGATTGAGGTTTCGATCCCCATTCCACCATTGCACTATTCACGTGAACCTGTTCCTCACACAAGCCAAGCTTTGCTGGAGGGGTTAACAAACATGCTAGTTGAAAAAAACCGTAGCTACTAGGTGCAACAGCGGACATGCCGAAAATTTACATTCATGCTAGCTAGTAGCGTCGCCACTTCTGAATGTTATTGAAACTTCGTGTTTATTTGCGCCTATGTCTTTATCTCCTGTATTTTTTAAACGGATTCGCAACGGAGTTGCCTTCTTAGATAAGATGTCTGAACTAGTAGTTCTGATATTTCATCTAAGAAGGTATTCTCTCTCTTTTTCTCTCTTTCTAAAAATATCGTTTTTACTAAATCTAACGTGTCTTTGTTTCTATTTGTATCGTTATCTTAATTGCATATTTTATCTTAATTGTCAGTTATTTTAAGTTGAGGTTGTAATCTTTCCACATTATGGCGCTCTATAGTTACAATTTACCAGATTTGAAACTAATACTGCCAAAAAGATCTCAAATATTTATCCAATATTAGGTTACAGTATTTACAATTAAGACTTATTTTAGGAATGTCATTTTACCAAAATTGCTTATAGCTTTCGTTATCATCAAAACACTTTTCACTAATTACATACTCTACTTTACTGTACTAAATGAGAATTGCCAAAATCTTTAGTAATAGGTGAAAAAATAAAGCAGCGGTTACAATAAAAAGCGTAATTAACTTGCATCGTAAAAATTCAGCTCACATTAACAAAACCATCAACAAAGTAAACGAAACAATTGAAACAAAACTAAACCTTTCGTGTTATTACCGAATAGCCAATAACAACAAATTGGGAACGCATTATTGGAGTATTCAACAAATGTCTTAAACGATTGGTAGCAGAGGACTTAAATCATTAGATGGCGTTGGTAACGATTAGGATTATTTTAAAAGTGAGGTAGTTAACATAAACTGCGGGGTCATAAAATTAAAAGCAAAGCCGCGAGTTGATGGCACGTGGGTAGCGAAACGCCTCGTAAATTTCGTACGTATGACCTCTCAATCTGTTTAGTTTACGAGTTTGTTTTGTTAACTAGCCCTGTGTTTAAAATATCAGTTCTATGTACCTTCATGTTTAAATGGCAGCAAACAAGTGGCACAAATTGTGTATTTTTTTTCAAATAAAATGTTACGTTAATTTTTCGGTCAGTTTGGTCCAATTTTCCCTTGGTCCAATTTCCTTCTCCACAAGACGAATAAAATAACATGAAAACGCAAAACTAGTGCTAGGCTCATTATTACTATAATTGAAATTAGATATACTTGAAAAGTAAAATAATAAATAACGTAAACATTTGTCTGGAAACGTGAAAAAATATATATACATACTCTAGGATCTGGAAGATACGAAAAATAAAATAAAAGTTGAAGGTCGTCGTAACATTATCCCAATTTCTCTTGTTAAACAAATTCAAATTAAATCCTGTATCAAATAGAGGAGTTACTTCTTATTTTTACACTTCCATTAAATTCCCTCGGCCGAGATATACTTTTACTTTCTATTTTAGATCGGATTCCAAACATTTCGATGCAGCAGAAACCAGATGTATATTTACTTAGCCGTTATTTCTATTGAACAGTTGCTCACTGACCTAATAAACGAAGTTTAACCTACAACTTTGTAAAAATATATTTCTGCATCTTATATGAGATCGTTGAAGTTACATGGTATTTAATGGTATTTAAGTACATACATATCTACTCGTATATGATTATGATTGCCATGTTTTCTA
>DWGW01001968.1:0-10388 GCA_018247775.1 Udranomia orcinus
TTAAAGTGTCCTAAATGATAAAAATGTATATTACATTTTTATACTTTATTAAAGTAAATTAAAGACCTAACTGACTAGGTATCTACGTAGTGACAGAGTTGTCCTCGACTCGTGACCATGATTGATTAGATATCCAAATTAAAACTTTGCTACTTCGTAATAGAATATACGAATGGTTGGAAGGAATTCGCTGTAGCAAATAAAATTGAAGTGTAATTCTCAACTCAAACAATGTCAAGTTGATATTAATAATTAAATATTTGAATATAGACCATTTTCCCCAAACAACCTCAGTTGCAAGTTATGCAAGAAAATATTAAACAAAGTTTAATGCTGTCTTTAACCAACTGCTTAACATGTCATCCTAATCTAACCAGTAAAACATTTCTATACCAATCTCAGCGATAGCAACAGTCCATTTAAAACATCATTCACTAGAAGTCCCCTCGTATGTATGTTTGTCGGTTGACCCTTAGACCTTACAGTAGCAACCCATCCCAGCCTAAAGAAAAGTGCTGTGTTCTTCAAAAACAGGGTTCAAGTCTTATCTGAATAAGATTCCATTCAAGGACATTCATATTCAGATAAGACTTCAGTTTTGTTTAAGGTTGCGTGTTACTGTCACTTCTCTCTCACTTTAACATGTGATATACTACACGTTCATCTGTTGCTTCTTTGAGTATGCATAATTGGTGTCAATCCAACTATTACTTATTAATTAATCATTACGTTAAGCAAATAGATATAATGTTAATTATTATAGAAATACACTTAATCATTTTTATTTTTGCAGCCCTGCCTCAAAGGACAACGGACGGCGGGCAAGGAAGGGAGCGTACATCCAATATAAGAAGAGAACAAAATAGGTTTATGTCGGATACTTTGACCATTCGCCCGTAAAGTAACTTCGCTGGAGTGACGACCGTGTTCTCATATCTTATACTCATGTTTTAAATCCTTGCACGACCTACATAACTTATGTGAGAGCCTTAAGACGCCTAAAGCGTACTACTACTACTACTACCTATAATATCAACTCATTGTAGTATGTCTGAAATAATTATGCACTGATTAATTGAATTTTGAACAGTGATGAACAGTTTGATTGTCACTACACAAAGTGCAACCATAACAGAAACAGTTAACAAAATCTGGAGTGGATCTTTCTTTACATTCTGTCGAAGTGTTTCATCTTATCATCTGTAGTTTACTTAAAGGATGTCTTCGATTTTTTTATAAAAAGACTGCAGTAGTCGGAGATAGATGCCAACCAAATAACGCCTATTATTAGCGTATCATTAATAAATGTATGTGGCGATGGTTGGCCTAATTCGAGTCGTATAAAGTATTGAAGGGCCAGGCTGACACCTGATCCAGGACTGGCATATATGTTAATGCAGGCTAATTCCCCATGGGATTCATGTCTCGTGGTGCACTCAACTCCCATATAGGCACCTAATGTTGATGGACTGCATACTCTTGATCTATATCAGAATAGATCTAAATTTATCTATGTACTTACTTAAACAGATAAACTATTATCATAACACAAGATATTATGTTCTACAGGTATTCAAAATAAAAATGTCTGAATACCTAGTAAGTAGGTACACTAAGTGGTATATAACGCACAGAAAGACATTTCTGTTAAAAGACGAAAACAAAATGAAATTACCGCCTAATGTATGTTGTGTAGAATTGTGTACTTCTATTTAGGTAGACACAAATGAGTACGACGAAGCAAAAGTTAGGACTACATGATTTGAAATACGGCATAGTAATCACGTGAAATGGTGTTCCTGAAGCAGGAGTGAAGCCAACGTCACCGCCAGTGCACCGCTTAATCAGGGCTGGGCCGCCCGCCCTATATTTGCGTATGCAAAGAGACTCCGGCCGCATTAACTATGCCATATAGCCAACGTACCGTGCACCGATTGGGCAAACACATATCTGCATTATAAACAGCGTTCGGGCGCACAAACGCGCAATGTGGTCGGCCTTTACCGGCACACGACTAATCAACGAGCTGACCTTCCGCAGCCGAACAAACGCTACACCACACTCAGCTGCTCCTCTCAATCGAAAATAGACACACATCCGCTTATTTACACGCGCTGCCGCACAAATTTTCTCCCGGCTACCGGCTTCGAATGAAAACTTTACTCTCATCCTGAAGCACGAACCCGGATAAAAGAATTTCTCATTATCCATTTAATGGGTCAACATGGCGTAAAAAGCAATAGATCGCCGCATCACCCCGATGTTTAATAAAGCAGAACAGATCAAAACCACTAACGTTCTAACAGTTTCTATGCATGCATGTGCAGTGAATCGATTAAAACTTTCTACTTTCCACGTTCATAGGCACTGCTGCACCCACATTAACGGAAAATCTTAACATATTTCTTCGACTCCTCTCCACTAGAGCGAGTAAAGAAAGCAGTTAAGTGTAATTAATAAAAACTGATTATTTACACTAACTAAACCGACTTTGCAAGTGTAAGTAGATTTTGTACTCAGATCCGACTTGATTATCATGCTTTGCTTCAGATACATATGAATGAGATTTCTAGCTAGAATTATCAGTCGGTTTTATAAAATTAATTCTTTCTTTTTCAATTTGATTCATTTATTAACGATTTTTTCCTCTACATTAAGGTAATAAATTATACATGTAAGATAAATACCTACTATTGTGGAAATAGCTTTATACCACTTGTTTAATACATCGGTTGAATGATGATCTTTTTCACCAAATATTAACTTATAATTTTATTTTCAGTTTGCTACTCTAATTATAAATACAGCATGAAGAAAAATGAAACCACATATACGCATTTCTATTTTTTATTATTAACTCTTACATCACTTTAGTCAATTAATTTATATTAACAATACCTATAACCGTAGTCACAAATAAATAAATTACAATAAATTATTTACTGACATAGATTTGAGAACAACGTAGACGACGGATTGTTGTAGTCGATTGTCCACTGAGTGGACGGTACTTTGGTTTGAGGTCATTTGTGGGGTCGGGGCGGAGGCCTAGGGCTGGCTGGCTGATGGCGGATGGGGCTACGCGCTCGCCGTCGTCTGCTCGTAGTACCGGTATGGATCCACAGCTCCTGATTTCACTGGCCTCACCACATATAGATTCCGCCTTCGAATTAAAGACTAGAATTAAAATATAAGGGATTAACATCAACACACTTCACGACAAGCTGCTAAAGAAAAATGATTGAATTATAAAATGAAGAAGATGAATTTATTACTTATAATTAGGATTACATCAATATTGATTACTCAAGTGAATTATCCTTTTGAATTTGTTTATTACATTAATTTATATATACGAATTATATATCATATTTTACCTATGGTGTCCATCTGCATGGACCTGGAAAGTGGTTTCGCCGGTAGCGCCATCGTGACTGAATAATTTCTTCAGGGCGATAATACCGGCGATGGTGAGTGCCACCTTACTGGCGATCAGGGCTTTTCCGGCAATAGCAGCCAAGGTCTTCAGAGCCATACCACCCACAATGCTAACGGTTGTGAAAATACCGAGCAATAGGTAAGGCAGGACCTTTTTACCTAAACAAAATTGTTATGATTAGTTCCTCGTTGGCATCTCTTAGTCAGAAAATTAACAACGTATTGAACGAAACACGTACCTCTACCTCTACCTTCTGAAGCCATATCCATTGAAATTGTATGCGTGTTCATCAGCTGCTCGAATTTACTACGTAACAATGTGTCGAGCTTGTCTTCAGTTGACATACCAGCGAGGAAACGAGGCTCCGCTACCGCGGCCGGCGCGTCAGCCTGCTTTACCAACGTCAGCCCGTCGGCGAGCTGTACGCTGTCCTGTATAACACAACAAAATATTAAATAACACTCTCGTTTACACTTCACAATTTCCACTTATATCACTGTATTCACCTGTTCCACTGCCCTTGTAAGTGCCGTTAAGGCTTTGCCCTTCAAACACATCGATAAGTGTTTTTGTGCACTACAATCGTCGTAAACTTTTTGTAAAACGGCAAACTCCGCCGATGGCCACCATGAACTCTCATCAGCTCTACCACTGTCTACTTCATTCTGTGTATAATCTTCGACTTCCATCCTACGGGATCTTCTAGGGCCGTGCACATGGCCTGATGCTAGCGCCACACAGATAACAGAGACGACGGCTATCCGAAATGAGGAGCACATTTTGTCACGAATTACGCACACAACACTAAAGACCTTGACGTATATGAGGGTGACCTAACGGCGACTGACGGCCGGTGCAAGTAGCCCGAGCTTATAACGGCTAGCCACTTGGCTGAGCACTACGGCACCACCAAACATCCGCCATTCCGCACCAATTCTCGTACACGCGTACTTACGTAACTGAACTTGAAAATGATTGAGAACCATTTTCCAAGTGAATTTCTCCGTTGCAATTTATGACAAAAAGCGAGACGTATACGTTACCAATTAAACTGTGTGTAGCGTTTCTCGTTTAGTGTGTGTGGAATAGTGTAATTACGGATGAGTTTGCGTGTGCCGTGAGGAACATTCGGTCCCACGTTTCACTCACGGACGACCGGCTTCAGTCTATTAGCTGCAGTTCCACCGACTATTCAACTAGTATTTCAATCTCTATCGATATTTCCACAGGGTACAAGTTCGTTATGCACCAGCCCTGCACCTGGTCACATGCCAACGGATGGCGTGGCTGAGGATTTACGTCAACATAAGGAACAGCGTACATTTACGATTAAAAGAAAGTAAAAGCTGAACCGTATCGTTTAGCTAAATTTGTATCATATTTATATAACATGAAATAGAGTATTTGTGTGAGGAATAAAATTTCGTCACACATCCGCCCAAAAAATTAAATCATATCTAAAATATATTTTATAGACAGAAATTGAAATTGCTTTTGGTTTGACAGCTTTTATACTCCTTAATACTAGAAAATACTTGAAATGTTTTGAAAATTAAAAACATTAAGTATAAAAGTTTGAATTTGTGAACGGACTGATCATGCGTAACTAATTACAGACATGAAGTCGGTTAAAAATAGGTCAAGCACTACGTTATAATGAGACTAAATCAGGGCAATTAACATTAAATGTGATAACTAAATTCGAAAAAAGAATGTGTGTGCAATTCACACAGAAACTCATTTTCAATTTTCCGGCCGATAGGTACTTACGACGATTTACGAGTATTGTATTCTATCATCAAGCTACTTAAAGCAAAAGGCTTTTTTTAGTAAATCGAAACTATTATATATTCCGCTACAGTGCTAGAAACAATAATGATACCGTCTAATCTATCATTTAAAACTGCAGCGCTAGATTTAGCATCAAGATGTAACTTTTTCGAAACCAAAACGTCGTAACCGTCAGAAAAATCACGGCGCTTACGCATTTTTTTCAATGTATTCTATCTCTTTCATTCGCCTGTTTGATCCTTTTATATTTGTGTGTTTGTCTTTGTCGTGACGCATTTTCGATTCATCGAGTTTCAAATCACAACAATTCTAAAGAAGAGTTACTTCAAATAACATTTTTCAATTGCCTTACTTTATTGTGCATTCAAGAAATATTATGAAACATTCTATCAAACAATATGAACGATCTATTAGTTTAGTACTACAAAACTAGTTTCTAGTTTAACTATAATAACATAAATAACAATAGATCGATCTGAAAATTAATAAAAGACAAAAACAAAACTTAAATAAATAAATAAACATAACTTAAATAAATAAAATAAAAATATTATTTTATAATTAAAAACTTCACTACAGCACCTGATATTAACATATAAGGACCAGGATTCCTCCCAGGACTCCTCCCGAAAAATCCTCTAGATGAACTCCGTACAAAAGTGCACAATTGCAACTCTATACAAAAAATCGATTCAACCCCTTTACATACTAAATTTCACACACATGCATACATATACATATACTTATGTATATACTTTAGTTCTCTTAGAAATAATATCGTTGTAGCTTGAACCAAGAATGAATAAAACGGACAGATTTCGTTTAAGATCTGATTCATGGAAACAGATATATTTTCTCAGTATTTGAATGATTCTGCGCATCTATGACCGAAATAAAGACTTCTGTCCTATTTGGGAACCCTTACAGATATTCATTGGTGGTTGAGACCATTTGGACGTGAAGGCGGAATTCAAAATTCCTTTGGGTAAATAATACAAACCAGGATAGCATGCAAAACTAAAGCGTCGACCGAACACTTATTGCAACTACTATCTTCAAAACATAATGAAAGGAGAACGCCACTAACGAGTGGCTATGAGAAAATTTTGAACTAACGAATTTCGAAACCCGATTCTATGTTCAAATAGAGATAATGGGATGATTAGAACATGAGTTTCTGATAATGTCCGGTGTAAGTTCACGACGAATCTTGAAAAAAAAAAACTTATAACGTGTAAAAATTTAAAAATATTCAATACTTGTGGTGCCATCTCTTAATTTACAGTGGAAACGATTCATTACATGCAAAGTAGTAGTTGGAAATGTTCAAATTAATAGTATCTACATATTGATATATTCTGGAGCTCTATTTTTGAGTCACTTTTACTTATTACGATAATGGATAGATTACTGCTGCGACATACTTTCTAAGTTTTTGATTTCATATTTATGAATACTTTTCATGATTATGTTCATATCTCTAAACAAATTCCTAAAAAGTAATATAAATAATTAATAAACTAAGAACCTAGACGGTACTTTACAATCTCTAATAATTGGACTACCTGAATTCTGATTTAATAAAAAAATTATTCGTGAATTAAATTTCACCACATCGACGTCTTTGGGTTAAGGTAGAAAGAGTCCTATCAATCTCTATTTGTCTATGACAACTAAAAATTTGATGTGTCACGTCACATCTAGCTGTCAGTCTGTCACGAAGTTATTACATTTTGAATACATTTTATGGACTTTTTAAACTTAAAAGTAATAAAATACATGTCCTTCTAAGATGCTACCAAGTCTTAAAATTAAACTTATTTCTTCATAGATATAATCGATATAATATCATTTTTATATTCACTGAAAAACTAAATTACAAAAACAATGGAATCAACAGAACCAAACCAGTGTTTTGAGCCAGGAGCTGTTAAACATGGAAACTTTATAAATTACTATACATTTCACAATCCCAGCGAGAGGACCACGAAATTACACACTAGTATGTTTCCACCATTCGAAGGTGACATAGTATGTTTAGATGTAGGCTGCAATACTGGGGAACTCACAAAAGAAGTGTACAATTACTTGAAATCCCAGTACCCTAATTATAATATAAAAATACTAGGCGTTGATATTGACCCTGAACTTATAGAGAGAGCTAGGGAGATAAATGATAATCCAAATATTGAATATGCCCCTTTAAATATCATGTCTGAGGAGGATCATGAGATAATAAAAGAATACCTGATCTCCCATGAGAAACGGAAATTTGATATTATTTTCTGTTTCTCAGTTACACTATGGATTCATATAAATAATGGTGATGATGGCCTACAAAATTTCTTAAAATATATAACATCTGTTACAAGAGCTATTGTGATAGAACCGCAGCCATGGAAATGTTACAAAAACGCTCAAAGAAGGTTAAGGAGAGCTGGCAGTCATTTCCCATTATATGAAAAACTTAATATAAGAGAAAATGTAGATAAAGAGATAGAACAAATGTTATTGCAGTTAAATACAAAAAAGGTCTTTGAATCCGAGTGTACTGCTTGGGGCCGAAAAGTACAAAGTTTTCATGTAACATAAAACAGTAATGGCAATGATATTGATTTTATTAATGTCAGCGTTAGCAGTATTAAAGAAACAGAATCACGTGACAATACATCTTGTATGTGCATTTATGTTATAAAAAGTTTATGTTCTACACAACAACAATACATGTCCTATAAATATGAATATACTCTAATTTCTCTTGTTCCTAACAATTAAAAAAAAATGAAATTCAATATACATGTCTTTGCTTTTCTGAACTCTGTTATTATAAGACAAATTAAAATTGAACTTTAGTCAGAACACTTAGTTTTATTAGACTCAATATCAACTATAAATATTTTCATTTACCTAAAGATCGAAGTAAGTTGGACCAACGTTCCATAGATAGAGACTAATTCTGCCATTGTCCATTATTATCAACTCATATAATATAATTAACTCTAAAGGCGTTATATTTAGGAGTCAGAAATTCCATAATTTATTTTTGTACTTCATACATATTTATTGACGTCAAAAAAATTAGTCAATATGTACACACATTATTACACTGACAGTTAACAAGAAATTATGAATAATAAAGCTAAGCCAACTACATGGGAAACTTAAGGAACATTATTAAACTAAAACATTAATTAACAACAACTTATTACTGAAACAGTTCAATTTTTTATGTAAAAGAATACTACTATATTATGTACTTTCATATAACCCAGACACAGGCTGGAAAAATATATGACAAAGTCTTATATAAATTAGATATAACACAAATTTTGGATTGAAGCATCTAACATAACATCTACATACTAACAATAAAAGTTAATACAACTGGCATTTTCATGTCTTTGAAACTGGGCTATCTCTTTTAGCTTGATTTCCATTTGCAATACATCTGCACTAAAATAAGATCATTACATAAACAAAACCAATCTTTATAAGGAAAAGTTGTAAAAAATGTTAAGAAAAAATTGTATGTGGAGAATACTTCACATTTTAGTTATAATCAAATTTATTATTAGTAATAGTTGGTAGTCAATTGTTTATGATATTAATAATATAATATTTTTTTTAATCAACACTTACTAAATAAATGAGGAGAGTTTTGTAAATGTTTAATATGGATTATAAACTGAATTACAATAATAGATGTTATTGGGAAAAACTAAACTATTAAATCATATTTATCACAGCACATTCTTAAAAATGTTATATAATTTCTATTCTAAAACTGTAATGCTATTAGGATTTAACAAAATTATGTAATGTTGTTTAAATTTATTTCTTGATCGCTAATAATAATTTGTGCAATAGATAATTAAATTTTCCAAGACCAATACATGTTTAAAAAAAAAATGTATTATTCATGGGGAACTTTGCTCAGTGACTTAATTATCCAAATGACTTTTTTACTGCTATTTAAATATATAAACCACTACATATACTAAAAAACTTTATAAAATAGTTAGTACTATACATAATTTATGTTGCTACTTCTTCAGTACTGGACTCAAATTCTAGCTTGACATCATTATTGAGGCTGTCCACATCCATTTCCGATTCCGGAGCATTCAGCATGTTGAGTGTTACCTGAAAAAAGTAAATAAGAAAATCTATAAAATAAATACAGTGATATACTATTCTATTTCAACAACTCTAAAATGAGGATATAATGGACAACCAAGAACTATACGACCGAAGAGTGTACGACCTGGTAGAGTATTCAATTGAGGTGGTATGACAGACAAAAGTTAAGTTATTTTTGGAAGCTGAGACTAATTTTGAATTGTTGCACCATTCCAGTCAATTTTATTTTTAGGCTATTTAGGCAATAATTAGTAAACTAGAAAAATGTATTGTTAATTCTTATCTTAAATTACTCCAGATATAGTTCTCTCTCTGTAGATAACCCAAAAAAACCATGTGTAAGTACCTGTCCTGAATTATTGCTTGGTGCTGTTGGTCGTTGTTCGTCTACAGCCTTTCTCTTCACTGGAGTTTTTGCCGTTTGAGTGCTATAAAAGATAGGAATAAAACAATTATAATTACATTTGAAATGAGCAGAGACAAAGAATAAGGTAATAAGACTTTTTTTTCATTAAATTATTTTTTATTTTTCTTTACTTTCGTCATTATCAGTTTATTAAGCTGATGACAAAAAAAAATTGTAAAGCATGCTAGTGCAATGCATAACAATTTTATAGATTCATAGTATATCAATATTTTTTACCTGGATTGTTGCTCTGCCATTGGATGGAGCATCATTGTCATCTCTGCCAATTTGTTGAAAGCAGCTCCTGCCTCGGTGAATATTTCCCCAACCTACAATTGTAAAAATAATTTAACTACAAGCTATTCTATGCTTATAAATAGTACCACAATAATGCATAACAAATGATACATGTTATTATTTTATTATACAATGTATAAAGAAAATAAATAAATACAAATGATCGTACACATTTTTTTTATATTTCGTAGACAATAATTCAAAGATTTCAGAATATATTTTTCCTTTGAATGTTACTACTAGGCGTGTGTAACTCTTTACTGAACCGATTCACTGTTCCGAAACATTTCGATGTTCCAAAAGAGTGGAACACCA
>DWGW01001969.1:0-10388 GCA_018247775.1 Udranomia orcinus
AAGTTAACACACACGCTACACGCTAAGCTCTAATAATAATGATTTCGGATAGTCGACACCTAGGATTTTGAACAGGGTGGTATATCATCCGCGGATGAGTTCTTTTGCGGATGAGATGTAACCTAAGCCGTTTGTCATGGTTTCTACGGCTTGTCTCAAGACTTTGACAAATTTTATAACAAAAAAACATGACTCTCTTCCCACTTGTAGGAAAGGATTAATCCAATTTAGCGGGACAACTAACATAGTTTAAGTTACAGTTAAATGTACTTCGAATTCGTTCTCTGTCACCTGACATCAATCAGAATCTAAATGTAATCAAAATCAAACTACCTACTGTGCTTTCTGAAGCACCGAAGTGTACGTGAAATTATACTAGCCAGTCTGACCCATCCAATTTCTGACAATTTAATCGCGTCCGAAGTTACTTAACTAGTTTGATTAATGATCTCGTACTAGCTATAGGCTTGTGTAGAACGAGCCTATCTGACCTATGCTAATTGTTTACTAAGCAACATTTCAATATCAGAGCTCTATAATTTGACTACCAAAGTAATTACGACTTTTAATCACAAACGCCAACACACTTCCTGTGCAACCCACAGAATGTTTTAAAACCGGACAATTTGTAGAGCTCAAACCTTTAGATTAGCAATTATAAAGTAATACACGTTATTGATTCAACATTTTGTGTTCATATTTCCATTACCATTAACTATAGACTTTATTAATTAGACTAACCGCACATATTATGTTAATTTCATAACATTCCCTATGGATCTAGAATGCACGCTACAAAACGAAGCTCCATTCGAGTCTATTTTCGCAATACATTTTCGTATCTGCATTCTATTACAAGGTTTTTATCCTTAATAGTGTGCAGTTGTAAACTCGTGAAATACTTAGTCCATACATGCATCGAACTAAGTACATGCCTACGATTATGGCGTCCACCTGCGTCTGAGTTTGCAGTTTTTCGCGATTGTTTTCGGTCGGCAGGTGTGTTCGACCCGTTCGGGGCAGATGCCCAGACATCGATGCTGCTCCATAAACCGATCCATTGTGCGTTTTATTTTTACTACCATCTTGTGATTATACCCGAATATGAATTAGGCTGTCCGTTCGATTGGCTCGAGCTAAGTGGTATCGAATTATGATCGAACATGTTCATGGAAACGTATCGACATCAGAATTCAAGTAATTAAACGATCGATTTCTTTGATGATTCCCTCCTGAACGTTGTTTTTTAACCATTCGTTTTTATACGAATATTTCATACACTCTAAAGTCGAATATACTTAGATAGTTTTAAGTCAATAACCAAATAACCTGGCGGGTTTAGTGGTAGGAAAAAATTCCTTGTTTAACTCCAATCAAGAGAAAACTTATATGCCACATCCCAAGGCAGGAAGGTAAGGAAGGGCGACAGGTGGGACGAGCGCGTCTCCGGTAGCCGACAAACCCGTGTCGGGCTGCATACAGCGGCAGATCTCTGATTCCTCTTAGTCACGTATCAGGATACTGTTAGAACGGCGCGCGGATAAACATTTCTTGCGCGTAACGAATGGCAGCAAATAGGCAAAAACACGGAACAAGTTTGCATAAAAAGTTAATTTTTTTTATTGCGAAACATTGCGACCTTTTACAGTTGTATTGTATTTTAAATTTCTGGGTAGAGAAGTACTTTTAAATAAAACCTAGTTTAGTAGTACGGCATAATTAAATCTAACTTTTAAACGTATTGCTACTTTTATTATATAACTGAAAACTATATAATATAGAGACATATAGCTATATCATGCTATTTGTAAATATATGTGTTTACAACTTGGGCTGGTTGAAAATAATACGTCCACAACCCTTTGATGTCCCACAACCGGGGAAGGCCTGGAACATACCACGCCACGCTGGTACAATGCATGTTGGGGGAAAAATAATGTTAATAATATCATACTATAAAAATATAATCGAGCACTTACATATATAATAAAAATCAAAACTTACAACTTGCTAGGTCACGAATGAAAAGGCTATTTAATAAATTACTAACTTAGTCAACTATAATTTTATAATTTATGCTATAACTGAACTACACTTATAAAAGCACGTGTAGCTAACAAAACTTCGAAATAAAAACATAATCAAATAAATACCAAGACGCTAAACGTATCCGAAATTGTTTGCTCCAATAAACCCACAAAAACCCAAGAATAACCCCATGAGACAGACACAAAGAGACCTTGTTTGCGCGGCTAATTTAAAGGTACGTTAACGGACAAAGTTCCATTGTGTTTGTACAAAAACCACAAAAAAAACTTGACCCGAAAGCAAATAAGCTTCACGTTGGGTTCACTATCCGCTTTGTGGATACTAAGTTTCCTCCAAAAATTATGTTAAGTGATTGACAGTGACGTCACACAAAGACCGTCAAGTGGGACTCGGTCTCGGGAGCTGCGGATTCCGGACCATGTGTAATATGTATAATATGTAATGTTTGTACACAAAATAATATCGTTTAATTATCGTTTTTTCTTAATTCCAGTTAACTTTGATTATTTTGATTGGCTAAATTAGCTATAATAAATTAATAGTTAATTTAATGTTTAATATAATTTTTAATAACGTTTTTAAGTATTGGCTTTATTATTTGACTTTTACGATCATTGTTTGTAATTAAATTGTTGTTTTTATTTTATTTTATAATTTAAGCGTCAGTGGTTCTTCTGTATACATAATTTAACAAGATGCTACAGATATCACCGTGAATATGAGTAATAAAATCCTTTCAAGGTAACTAATAATATTACTGACAGTTAATAAATATCCGTCTGGGAACCCTAACAACTAAAAAGCATTTTGCACGCGTGACACTCAGATAAACTGTTTTGTGTTGATAATAAAAGTTAAGCGCAGTTCTAGGGAGTTTTTTGGTAGATTTCTTAACGGGCATAAACTACTTGTGTTTTGTAATCAGCGTAATAATTATCGCTCAGTACAAACATAGGCGTGACGTCGAATAGGGAGGCCTACATGCAGCAGTGGATAGGGAAAGGCTGACTGATGGATGGATGGGCAAATATTTCTTCTTTAATCATAATAAGGATTAACATAAGGGATCATATAGCCGCACGTGTGCATAAACAAGCTATACACTAAACTAATATAGCTATACTAGCTGTTGCCCGCGGCTCCGCCCGCTTGATATTTTAATTATTAAACAGAAGGCAGTTTTCGCTTAATAACTTAGCGATATTTGCCAATATACACAATATCTTTATAAATTATAGCTTATATGCTATTCTTAAGTATACGCTATATTATTGTGAAGTTTCATCTAAATCCGCTTAGTTTTTGCGTGGAGGAACAAACAGCTTCACAAACTTTCGCATTTATAATATTAGTAAGATACTATATATACCATCTACGTAGACACATGTATACGCACAGGTTTGCGGCAAAAGTTTAACGAGTCGCTCGGCGCCGGCGAACATAACGGGACAAAGCCCCTACTAGTCAAGTTAGTTCTAATAATATGTTAACGCTTAGAACACAACCAGCGAATAACCAACCATATTAAACGCTGGGATAAGCATGTGATTGTAGCTAGTATAACTATTAGAAAATATTGCCGCATTTATGTCCCATGGATGTATGGGTCTCTGCCGATAAGTGACGAGCAAAAGCATTCTCCGCCACGCTGCTCCAATGAGTGTTAGCGGAAAATGTACCGTTTATTATTCATAAAAAGCGTGTTAAAAATATATTGTTAATAAATTATACCAGAGTAAGATAATGATAAAATATTTAAGATTTATGACTGCTGCTTAATTATTATAGTAAAAAGAGTTTGTTCAAGATAAAATGTCAGTTTGTACATAAAAAAACATTTTAAGTATAACTACAAATAGTTGTAAATATTAAAAGTTAAGTTGTACCATGTACCTGTATTGGTTACATAACAACGTGTGAAAAATTAGTCAGAGCTGGTTAAGTAAGAAAATTACAAGATCACATCCGCTGCTGACACATCCTCTATCAGAAATTAAATCTCCAATAATTACGTAATAATTTGTAGGTGACGTCATAAGTAGGTCGTTAGTTAATCGCGAAATGTAATGAAATTATATAAATAAGGAACGATACAAAGGTTTAAATTTGTTTGTAACATTGCATAAATTAAAGCCATTAAATAATTCTAATAAATGATTTGCGCACTGCATAAATAAGTGGTAGAATAATAATATAAATGAAATAGACACTGAATGTTTCTTTTTATTATAATATATAATGTGCACTTCAAAGGTGTTAAATAATTCCATGAACATGTGTTTACGAGACCCATCAATTCTCCCATTAATAGAGACGATACGACTGCATAAGTATTCATTCTCTCGTTAACCATGCGCTATAAACCATAAATAAGACGTTTATTTTAAACAATAAACGATAGTGATAATTGACGTTTCCACGGGAATGAATTCAAAGCTCGCAATGTTCTTCAAGTACCGCAGATAACTAAATACTTTTCTTTTAAATGGGAATCAGCAAAAGAAATGTGTTATGTATATAAGGGTCAGCTTACACACGTTTTTAATGAAAGTCGGGGGCCGGCGCGCAGTCAGCCATCAAACATATTGAATTTATAATCGGAGCAAGAACCACGATTTGCCGGCTCTTGGTTTGCGTGGGAAGCGGCTATCGCACGACTAGCGTTTATCAGAACAATCTGTTTTTTGACACGAGTGTAAATGGTTCTCTGTAGTCTATGTTTCTGTGAAAATCCTGTTATGATTTTTCCTATTATTCGCATATTACCAAGTCTGGTCTAAACATAATTTAATTTAAAAAAGGACCCTAATTTAATGGTTCGAACCATTCGAAAACTGTATGTAACACAAATGTTTAAAGGAAATTAATTATCAGATATTTTTTTCTATAATTTTAATTATATGAACCACTATATTTAAATTACTAAGGACAAAACATTTGTATTGTATGTTATTGTAATAATTGTATTTGTTTGTATTCTATATTGTATATTTGTTTGTATTGTTTGTAGACCGCATGACGTGTTCACCTGTAATTGCGGGAGCGCGACTTTTGAAATCGGCGCGTCATTAAGAAATGTGTGTTGCCTGTGTTGGTGAACCTTAATTAAATAAATAAATATAACTGGTAGTTTCTATAAAGGTAGCAAACGAGCATGCAAGCGACTAATGGTAAGTGCTTACTGCCGCCCCCGCGAATCAAGACAAGACCGATGTTATTTCTTACGTCGACTACAAATGCGTTGCTAGCCCTGACGACTAAGTTAGAACGCCTCAGTTAAACATGTCTTCCTTACCACAGCAGCACGAACACTCCTGTTATAAGGCAGAAATAGGCGTATACCTATATATGTATGTTTTCATTGGATGCGCATTTCCAATGCCATTATTGTTTATTTCCTCGGCCACTACGGCCATGCAAGCGGAAGTAGATTTGAATCAAAATATAGATGGACACTTCCCCTACGGAAATGGCTCGCCTAAAATGTATTAATAACTTTATGCTCATTCGATTCTCAATTTGTATTCTTTCGTTGATTAAAAAAATATATTGTAAATAAAATTGTGATACGACTCTATTTAACTTTATTTAAAGAGAATTTATAAAGTATCAATACTGTCTATAAACATAGTCCGCAATTCAATTTAGATTATTATATATCAAAGTTCAGATTTAAAATTATACCATAAAAGAATAAAGTGAGAAAATGATATTATAAAAGAATATATATTTCTAATTTTATCGCTTAAGTAGGGCACGATTCGTAGTCGGTACAAATCTTTACAGTGTTTAAACAAATTCATGTTCTAAAAAGTTAGTTCTGTTTGTTTTGCTGCAATCTACAATCTGGTTCAGATATACGTCGTTTTATTAAACGTCCTCTGTTTTTAACAGACTCACTAATTATTAGCAATCTTTACAAAGTCCAGGAAATTGCCGATTACCATAATAATTATGCCTTCCTTAACTTCGAACCTCTCACATAACAATCGATAATTTGCTGAATTTTTAAAATTGTTAGTATACTTAAAAGCATTGATTAACTTAAGTTTAACTACTTGTAAATTTCAGCCTTAATATATGTTAATAACTTAAATATTCTTAAATACATGAAAACTGTTATATGAGAAAGTTAGTCTGTCGTAATATGTTGTGCTCAATTTGATCTATTAAATATTCGTATCAAACGATTACAAACTAGATCCATGGGAAATTATTTTACGCGCGAATATGAAGAATATGAAGATGAAGATCTTTAATGTAACCTATGTATAATATATATCTTTATAAGAATTGAAAATGTAGGCGTTCCAAATGCCAACTTTCTTGAAAATCATGTCTCAATACATCACGTTATTAACCTACATATATCACATATATTTGCATTGGCAACGTAAAAATCATTCGTGAACATATAATTTGTATATAAAAATTACATTACTTTATATTGAAAAGAAATAGGGCCATAAATATAAAATATACTTTTCACTTTAATTCAAAACGAATAAAAAGGTGGAATGAAAGAAGTGATACCTCATTCGGGGGACTGGCCGCCATTAAGAACCGGTCAACACGGGCCAGATTCTGAGAAACGGCGTACAGCATCAACAAATTTGCTTTTTACATTCGCCTACCATCCTGAGTCTATGCTCATTAAAAGGGAATTAGGATATCTGCTAGGTAATAACGACTTCTTAGAAAAAGTAGAAGGATGTTGAAGTTCGCTTGTAGCGACAACATGCTTTGCTAGTTAAGCCTTCTGTTTCACAATATTATGTACCTATATTAAACAGCAAAGCAACTCTCTAAATGTCTCTACATTCATTTGTTTCTCACTATATTACTTGACTCATGCGGATTTGGTTACTACTGTAGGTAGAGTAAGTTTTCCACCACAACTGATGATTTCTGGAAAGGTTGAGTATGATGCCTAATATAGGCCAATATCTGATTACGTAAATCATTCGCATAAATGTAATGCTTCTAAAAACTAAATGAAACTGACACGTCATTTTGAACGAATCACGCATCATTAGTAATCAACGAAACGAAACGAACCAAGACCCTAAGTTAAAAACCGATGCGTCTACGTACTCTCGGTCGAAACTGCCCATTATAATGGAGCATCCCTTTGCTTTAAATGGGGAGTTCATCCGACCATGCGATGCCCACTACCTGCAGTTAAAAACGTACCTGTACACGAAATCCCAGTTCATATAATTACGTTCCGACGGCCATAAACAAAATTGCTATAGGCGACATCCGTCCCGCTTTTGCACATTCGTGAGACTATTTTCCGTCTCTATCGTTGCCCGTTGATGTCTTTTACAGCGAGCTTTAGACACCGATATAAAGGTGTATAATTATGTGTACTGAACATAGAAATTACAAATGTAATTTGTAAAGGAGGTGGCTATAATGAGAATGATGTATTCTAGCCCTCAACGAAGTTTGCACGTATCAAATACACATTCAAGAAACCTCATTTGCGGTAACTCTATACAGTAGGTAAATATAGAATATCTGGTCAATTATATCTTATATACACTTTTATATACACGTTAAACACAGTAAATATACATAAATAATACATTACTTAAGTAGCTAATAACATGATCCTGTGCTAAACATATTGTTTACATAGCAAAGAAATACACCCCATGTATGTAGCTATAGACAAATTTTCGCACACTTACGTATATTTAATAGTTCATTGGACCTATTTATTATTCCTTAAACAGCAAAAGCCGTTTCGTTTAAATCAAAAGGGAAGGCTCGGGAGTGCGGGAGAGGAGGAATCGAGATTCAAGATTCACGGAGGCCTCGGCACGAACCGGCCTGGATCGAATTACCCTACACGGCGCTGCTTTATGCGGACATTCGGACAAATAATGAGCTTTCTTCTTATATCAAGCAGGTTTTGTATTACAGGTTTTAAATCAAGACGAGGGACGTTAAATAACTCGATTTCTCTACCGCCTAACCTATGCTAGGATTACATAAACAACGTTCTATGCAAATAATACTTAAAATAGGTTTTATGTAGTACAATTTCAGCAATCACGCACAATTCAGCACCGAATTAGGATACAATTAAGACATTAAACTGCACAAAAACAAACCATGACATCCGTACTCACCTTCGCGCTGTGAAAGAGAGCGCTGCCTTTAGTTAGCTTCGTTTTCGTCATTTCGTTATAAAATCCTGACCGTCACAAACACAGTTCTTGTCACAACACTTCGAAGACGTTCATCGTGTCAACAATCCTTTAATATCCTCGAGAAAGCTGAAAAGTTCGCGCGCGGCGGATTCGAACAGTGTTTACAAAGGGAGATCGTACGTGGGAGTGTAGCGAAGCGCGTACGCCGCCAGTGACGCCAGCGCCGTGCCGAGCAGCGGCGTAGTAACGAACTAACTGACGCCAGCGCCTCGCGCGGCTACGGTCGGCAGTAGCCCTACGAAGGCTTTGATTCCGAAACGGCCATTTTGTTTTGTGACGCTCGCCGCCCGCGGGAATAAAGGATCAACGCCTAGAACTTGTAACTAGAAACAAGGACAAGTATTGAAATTATGTCAAGAATAACCAAAATCAAGTTCTTAGTATTAATAAACAATTATTGTACTTAGCTAATGAATGCTGTTTAATTGCAATAAGTTTTGTAATTTGTAATTAGATTTGATTTTACCTATTTTAATTACTTATTAGAAGTTAAGTAGTAATATTTTATGGGAAAAAGGCACTCGCAAGACAGAAGTTCAGGTGAAGAAAGCATTAATTGTAAGATTACGGCTCAGACACCTTTTTAGGACTGTACATAAATTAACAATAAGCTTCTTATCGAAATTTGTGACGAACGGTTCGGGGCACGTCGATCTTTAGTAGACAAATAAAGCGTGTAATGTGCTTAGGCGTTTTTTTGGTGATCGGAGCAGGTGGACTGTGAAAAAAGCGCGCTTTGTGCGAGGGGAAGCTGGTCTGACGATGTTCTATAGAGATATTGAGATGTGTTATCTTTTATTTTAGACACCTTGCCGTTTTTTAATAAAAACTCCCCACAAAACTGCATCCTAATATATGTATATCGTTATATGCAATAACTGCAGGATAATACAACTAGAAAGTGATGACAGAATAAAAGTAAACAACAAAAGTATGTAAGTACGAAATGCTACTTCCATATTCATATACTGTTACTGCTACATATGCTGCAACCATAGATAGTAAATTTTGTCTTAACAGACACCTATCTGATTTATTTCACTTCTCGGCCCGGTAACTGCAAAAACTTCTGCTCTACTTTAAATTCAATGCTATGCAAATAAATGTTTTTCGGATAATGAAAAACTCTACTTTTACAAAAAACAATAACTTTCGTCTTCGCGTAAAATATACAAGTACAAAAGTATTCAGTATCCAGTTTTCGTGATCAAATACAAATTTATGACAACATACTTATCTATATATATAAAACTTCTTGTAAATGTGTATGTATAATACTTCTTGTATGTGTACATATGCACATGTCCGTGGTTCGAGCATCTCGTCAGACGAAATAAAAACAGCATCCAAATGAAGTCACACCTTAAACAACTGCCATTTACGCCAAGAGTGCTTCCAAGTAATGCAAAAAAACTATTATGTCAAGGTTTTTAAGTTGTAACTATAAAATTTACGTCATTGCTGAGGTTTATATAATTTTCAAATATAAAATACTTGTAACTGCTCCATTGTTTGCGATTACTGTTAAGAGTAACGGAAAGCAATCAATTTTGTTCACATCGTTTTTGTAAGCGGCTATGAACTATGAAAAATCCAAAAGATCTTCTTGTGACTCATACTAACTATTAGAGTTACTATACTATTGAACCTAAGTAACAATTTGTCTCTAATATACACGTACTATTAACCCTAAGTAACATTGAATTAGTTTATATTTAAATATGAAGCATTCGTCGTATATGCCTACACAATAGCTTATAAGTAGTATTAGGAATAGTCGCAAATGAGAATGAAGGATAACAAAGCCTTGTTCCGTTATTAAACAAAGGCATCGAGTTCCCTTTGTCTCGGCCACGTGCGGGACCTACCTGCACTTACTTAAGATTAGGCGGTGTCTACAGAGACTAAAATCTGTAGCACTGATGCCTGCGGCTTTGCGCGCCAACTTGGGCAACTCTAGCAGCTAGGGGTCTGCGGGTCTCGAAGTTTCCCTCCTTACCCGGTCAATTCTCCATGGGACAACGGCCCATGGTGCTGTCCCTCTCAGTCTTTACTGTGGGTGTGTGTGATAAGTGTGGTTGTTGTGTGTGATAAGTGTAGGGTGTGCGTGTGCAGTAC
>DWGW01001970.1:0-10387 GCA_018247775.1 Udranomia orcinus
GTGTTGTGTTGTGTTGTGTTGTGTTGTGTTGTGTTGTGTTGTGTTGTGTTGTGTTGTGTTATGTTATGTTATGTTAAGCAAATAAATTAATAATATTATATAAATTTAATTTAAAAAACCGGAAAAGTAGTATTGTAATGTTTAAGTGCTCTTGTACCTAATTTTAAGTTATTAGCTTAAGTTTAGTAAGTAATGGCTAGTAATAGAAATTATTTTTTTTAAATAAAATATTTTCTTAAAATAACTTCGTTCTTTGGTATTGTTAATTTTAAACATTTATTTTATTTGTCAGTTTTCGTCATAGCGAATGATTGGTTATAGACAATATCAATTAAGTAATAAATATTCTCGTTTTCACGTTTTATTGTGAAAAAAGTATATAGAATTTCGTATTATACAATATTATACCATATCAGCAATAATTTCCCGATACTAAAAATTATCAGTATATATTGTATTATCATTGTTTTATCAATTAGTCGATACTTGACGTTTATCTTAATACGGAAAATGCTAATGTGTGCTTGTCTCGTACATGTGAATAGGCACAGACTTTAATTAATTAAAATTTAAATTTGTTACCTAATAGCAATTTTGTAACAATTTATATGAATTCAAAAGAATCGATAAAGAAATCTTATAAGTTTTAAATATAATTATTTATATAATTATCTTGTTCGTGTGGTTTTTGAACATCATCTGAATCTTTATCATTGTAAATAGATTTATTTATTATGTACTATTATATTTTTTTATTATTTTGGAATTCTACCGAAGAGCGGTGTCAATAAAAATATCTAAATGTAAAAAATCAAGTAGAATTTTCGTAGTACATGAATGTGTTATACAAATGTAAATCATTTTAATTTTTCACTGGAAATAGAGAACGCGTACTGTACCGAATATTTCTGCTAAATCACCTGTTTACCATTTTTCCAGCCGTTTTCCGATTTAAGGCGGTAACATAACTTATTTATTTGTTTATTTAAAATTTTATTGTAAACAAAGTGTTTTACAGTGTGCGGACTTAATGCCTAGTGGCCTTCTCTACCAGTCAACCCATTGTAATGAGGAAAACTTGCGGTGGGCTTCAGAGGCAAGGGAGAAGAAATGTATCTCAATAACATAATGAATAATATATCATATAAAATAACGAGCGAATTCATTTATAATTACGTTTGTAACTAACAGCTCACATATTTATGTTACACATGATTTTAGTATTTCGTATAATGACTGATCATAATTTTGCAACATTCTTCAATACTGTCGTGGCAAGTTGAGTGAATTGACAGCGTCCTTTCACTGCATTAGCATAATGGGCATAAAATCGGCAATTTAATCTTATGTACCAGTCCAGATACTTTCGACACAGAAGCTAAACGACCTCGATTAGACCAAACTAAATTTAGGCCCACTTCGAGTAATGATATACGAACAAGAAGCCTTAAGATTCTTAACTTTTCCAGAGTTCAAATTCAGTAGACCCGGGTCAAGATTTGCCAAACATAACCAAGATTTCAATTCAGTAGAAAAATGTATTACCAAACCTCACCAAACATCAATGTACATTGATTGAAATATCTTTACCAAAATTTGAACTTAACAAAAAAAATATAATAAAATAATCTGCAACTAATTTACCACACGTTTTGTGATAAATGATAACTTATGATAAATTATATTTTCCGGTTGTACAGAATCCCCGAAGTTCTGGACGATTTCGTTATTGCAGCAATTTTTAGAGTGGTAGTGGGTGGTAATAAGCCAATTATATACACCTTTTTCGTCAGTGAAGGAAGTTTCGCACTTGGAAACCACTTTAAAAATATTAGCTCAATAAATTGTTCGAGATATACGTTGCAGTATTTGCATTATATTAGCATCCTAATAGGTATTTGATAATTTAAACGTTTCTAGAGGAGATCTGTTTTAGGTATTTTATATACTGTAATATGTATATATCGAATATATATGTAGGTACAGATGATTTGTAGGTATCGTATTTTGGATAATTACACGTATTTTTTTCTGATAAACAGAATCTTTTGAGTCCTGTTGCGAGTAGAACTAAATTAAAAATTAATTTAAAAATGAACCACATGTGTTGTAACATAAATAGCAATATGACCTCAATTACAAGCTAAATACAAAAATGTTGGATCAAAATTTGGATAATGCCAGTCTACATGTTTATATTTAATATTGACATATCTTTGTATATTCAATGATATAATTTAATTAACTGTTTGTATATTGTTATACCTGTTCATCTTATTTGATTTTTTTTTTTCTTTTGATATACAAGTCAAACCTTGTTTTATTGTAGTAGTAGTTTTAGAGTTTATAATTTTTTCCTTAAAATCATAATATATGTGAGTATTTTTAAAGACTACTCTTACATATTTCTAATTATTACCTTTTACAGATTTTGAATTGATTTACAAAATTATTTTGACAGTCTTTTATAGAAGTTTGGCCAAATACCAAACTCGTATAAAAGACTAAGCAATTCTTTAAAATAAATGTCGGATATTGTTTTGACAAAGATTGTTTTATTCGCGGCCTCCTAGTGACGCACTGCGATCCCCTCAGGGGTAGATGAAGTAGAGTTGGGTAGGTTAGGTAAAGATTAATTATATCAATTATGTTTTCAGTTAATTTGAGGCGATGATCGATGCACACGTGGTATTTGCTCGTAACATCCCACAACAATATCTCTCCCCAGTTCGCATTTCTAGACGACAGGACCGGTTCCCGCTGATACAGAAAAGTGATAGTCATCGCTCTGGACCTAGCCTTGGGCGTTGCTAGCTGTGAAACATTTGCAGTACAAAATGTGGTGTCTTTGAAAAAGCCTGACTAGCAGATAAAACATTAAACTGTTTAATGTAAATAGTAACTTTTAACCGACGAAAAACCTGAAAAGCATAACTTATTAAAATCAATAAGTAAATATACAATCATCGCCTATTTTTCTATCCTTAGCGTTAGAATTTTTGTTCGAATTTTTATGGAATTAACTTCGGAGTAACAGTACATTCATTTTATTTTAATTGCAAGTCAGTATAGTATAGTATCTCTAACATTGTGGTTAAAGCAGCCTATTGCACTGAATGTAGCTTTTGAGAAAAACCTTTAGAATTGAGATGGAGAATTACGTCCACTGTCATTTACATTCTTAATTGGAAAACAATAATAAGGTGATAACGAATTTGAATAGGCGATAGAATTTAAATTGATGCTTCCATGATTCTACACTGCTCTACCAACAACTTACCTTGTGGTGCAAATTAAAATAGGTACCTTACAAGTAGCAAGTCTATTATACAAGTACAGTAGAAACTCGATTATCCGGCCTTCAGTTATACATTCGCGATTCTCCGGACTACTGACCAATTACATATATTAAATACAAATTACCAAATATTAAACAAATTATACATTTGTAAATACGTACCTAAATATTTTATTTTATGATTAAGTCTGTAGTATACACGTATGTATGAAATCTAAGAAACTTTTACTCTTAATAATTTCTTAATAAACGTTGATTTTTGTTGATATTTGTTGTTTTTAAAACATAACATTATGTATGTACACAAAATCCGCTTTTCTTTATACATTCGATTATCCGGATATTCGATTATCCGACCTTACGACAACTATTAGTCCGGATAATCGAGTTTCTACTGTATATATATTATGGATAGTCTTCTCTCTTCGAGATGTCACATCACGATTTCTTCGACTTTCGAATCGAGCGCAGTGCAATGTGAATTTGTTTCATATGTTTATTACTAATTTATTTAATTTATATGATTGACATTTTGAAGCGTAGTAGGTAGCAACCGTAAAGGCTAATTGGTTTAGAACAATTAAAATGTAAATCAATATAATAAAGGCTATAAACATTCATTTATATTCCATAATTCGTTGCAGTCTGGATATCCAAGAGATAAGTGTCAAATGCAGTGATTTTGTTAAAGATTAATTAACATAATTTAACATATTTTATTTGTACCAAAATGACTTAGCTCATTATTTTACTCGTTACTCAAGGCATTCTGAGTGTAAAGTTGAATATTTGGAGAACTACAAAGATACTATAAAATTATTATTAATATGATAGAAAATAACAATGTTTGGGATGTAGGATGCCTTAATATGTGCGCATCCTTGTCAATTATAATTAATTTTTGTTGCGAGTGTAGAAAGTGTATGATTTTGTGCCCCCAATTTCACTTACTAGTAATCTACGATGCCCCGACTTTGCAATTGGAATTATATTTAACTCCTATGAGAATACAATGATATAATTATTTGTGATTGTGATTTGATGCTCAAAAATTACTCCGAAAGAACAAAACCACCAAAACAACCATGTTTGGGCTTCGTATAAGATTCGTATAATTCGTTTGATGTTACCTTTCATTGAATTTTTTTTTTATTTCTTCCGCCATGATCTCCCTACATTGTACGCGTGATATTTATCGACATAATATTGGTAGTACATTTTTTATTTTTATTAGCAATAAATCTTTTGCATATCATTTATCAGCAAACATAAAACATAATACATCTTATATAGACGGTAATCACTTCTCTATGGCACCACTCCAACAGAACTCATATGTGCTTACAAAGAAAAGTAAACAGGTATTATAAATAGCGTTATAGAAAAAACTCTTGCGCTGTGGATAAACAACGATTCAAACATTGAATGGAATTCATTCACACGAAAATTACATACTTTTTTGAAAAGCAAAATAATGCCGCCAAGCGTTTTAGAATTCGAAATAAAAATATACACTATAGTCTATGGTGATGAAAAACTCTATGGCACTCTATGGCTTTCGTACTTTGACGTTCACCAATTTATGCATTTTACATGATTAGAAATATCATACTACCTTAGGTAAGTAATACATCTTAAAACATATTTATATTATCTGAAACTATGCGAGTATTTCAACTAAATTTATATGTTTTGTTGCTTTATTTTAATAACTTCGTACGTTAGCCGAGTGCTAATTGTTGACGTTGTTCGAAGGTCTTCATTATAAATTAATTGATTTCTATAATAAAGAAACATCACAGTTTCCTATTATTCAATGATAATACTAAGAGTGTTAGAAGATTTCAAGGCATCTTTAGCGCTGATAGCCAAAAGCATATTTTGGTCGAGCCGTCATACGTGCTTCCCTGCCAAGTATTTAACACTGATTATGGATTGCCGGCCATCAGCACGTGTCCATACGTGCCTCTACAAGGAATTGTCTGATATTATTGCCAATTACGAATAAATACGAACGACCATGTCTCGAAATAATAGATACGAAAATAGGAGTTGTTCCGACAATTTTCGTAGACTACCTGTAACCTTCGTCGGCATAATTATTTCATAGGATGATTTCCTTCTATAAACAAAACAAAGATTTTCACTTAACCCTTATCTTACCTTATAACTCTGACAAATATTATAAATGAGAAAGCCTGGTTGTTTATTTGTTTCGTCATTCATTTTGAAACGGTCCGTCATTCATTTTGAAACGGTGCATTATAAAAGACATATTGGCTCGAATATTTGCACATTGTTTCTCCAGAAATACCTATCTTTATGTTTATACCAGCTGTTCTATTTTGCGGGCTTAGCCGGGGAATACACGTGTTAGCTGCTTTACCTTCTCCTTTTACCACATGTTTAGATATCTAAGACTATTATTAATCTAAGAATGTTGTTAAGAAACTTGTTGTTAATGTTGCTAGCCTTCCCTCAAATTAACTAAAGCAACTAAACATAATAACTAAACATCAAATTATTTTTATAAAATATTTAACTTCTTTCGCTTGAACTCTGCATTACAAAATCTATATATAAATAAAAATGAAAACGTTTGGCTGTCCGCCCTTCTTTCAATCTTTCTGGGATAGTTTGAATGTTACTAATAGATGGCTTTTAGGCCTTCATGTTATAGGTGTTCATAAGAAATAAATAAATCGTCACATTTACAAAGGCGTACCTAAGGCCAAGACTCTTATTGCATATGATCTTCATCAGAAATAATAGCATTTTGTAAAACAATGAGGAAGTTAACGAGCATACAGTGCCAGTCTAGTTTTGGTAAGTGTTCATTGCCATGCATGGACATCTGTAATCAACCGAGGATAGAATCCTCTTAGAATTCTTTCTTAAGTCGACTACAAATGCGCTGCTACCCCTGGGGACTAAGTTGGAACTCCTCGGTTAAGTGTATCTCCCGTACCATTTCCTTCAAACCAAAACAGTACAAAACACAAGAACCCTTCTGCTATACGGCAGAAATAGATGAGACGGAGGTGCCTGTAAAGTCGAAAAATGGAATGTTCTACCATCACTAACAATTCAGTCAGAATCGATTATCATCATATCAGATGCAAAATTGTATTGAAATCCTATTCTTTGGCGTACAGAACTACACACGTGAGTAGGAAAAGATACCTACCTAACCAAATGATTACCGCGCTTCCTATTTCCAAGCAATAACCATCCTTTCCTGTTCAATGATCGGAATAATTCGACTGTTTACTTTTTCCGCGTGCGCCGATCTCTATGACGTTCAAGCCCGTAATTAGGCGGACCTCCGTGAAGGCGTTGTCGCACGCGCACACGCCAGCTTAGTACATACGGTTACGACATCACTTTCACTCTAAACAGTGCCAATTTGTTCGATGTAGGACTCTGTAACCACCTTTTATTGGAACCGTTCATCCGAATGCCTTGTCTGATGAGATACGTGACGATATTTGTTGATTCTAACTTAGGTAACATTGTTGAATATTTGACATACAAAACCTAACTTTACAAATGTAAAAATAGTACTGCGTGAAGTAAAGAACATACATAAAAAGGATCTACACAGTTTTCTTTAATAATTATGATGTTAATCTTCTTTATTTAGTTAAATTTACTACACAGTACATAGTAAACCTCTGCGGGGTTCTATTGGGTCTGCATAATTATTCTCATTCCTTATAACTACAGTATTTATACGTATCTTGGCTTGGTGAACAGAGAAGTCTGAAAGTTATGACAATTAAATGTTTATTTTACAAAAAAATAGTAGTAACTAGCTAGCTACTAACTTTATGTTAAGTGATCATTTCCGCTGAGAGACATCTGTTACTGAAGTACTATAGACCAATGTTTATAGTTAATCAAAAATACATTGCTACTTCGAGAACTAAGTAGGAACGCCTCTAATATCCATTCCTATGTGTTCTAATCACGGTTGCCTCTTCAGATAAAATGCCTGGAATAAGTGTACAGGATTCCTAGTAGTATCTATATCAAATCATAATTGCATTGCTACGCAAATAACTACGATGGAACGCCTCGAATAAATGTACAACACTTATACGTCATTCATAATTGCATTTCATATTCGGGGACTAAGAAGACTACAAATAAGTGTATGGGAATTCCATGTGTATCCAAGCATATTTGCGTAGCTACTTCGGAACCTAAGGAACGCCTCCGAATTGATTCTGCGGTAACACATTCTTAAGCAGGGAGTAATTAATTATTTTATTGCATCACATTGATATATTATCGAATTAGAATTTTATAAAGTGCAGGTAAACGGCCGAGATACAATTACGTTTGATTAAAGTAATACGATGATGCGTCGTATCCTGAATTTTCGTATTATGTTTCATGTCATCGGTGCAAGCACAATTTCGTGGGCGTCCTTCCTCATTGTCGCTAAATGCGACGCCGTCTGTTTTATTAGCTATTGTCTGTAACAGATGAGATCAATAGTCGAGATTGTACTAGCGACACAAACCACAGTTAGCCACCTACTTCGGAATGATCTAAATTTTGATAGCCGCTTATATGGCCTTTGGCAATATGATTCTGGTTTTGAAAAGGACCATTTTGCACACTGACCTTTTTGAAAATGTCAAGGAAATACTCGCCAGTGACAACAATATTTTATTATGAAATGTGTTATTAATTCATGTGGCTTTTATTAACTGCATTTATGGTTCTTACGATCTTTATTATTAGTCTATTTAATGCATTTAGATCAGCTCTTGGAAACAGAATAAATCTTCTAATATGCAGAATAAAGGTTATAGCGCTACACTAAAAGGTAATAGTTATACCATTACACTCATTGCTGGGAGGCATAGTTACAAGTTTAATATAACCACTCATTTTAATATAACCGAAACAATTTATGGTGTACACTAAGTGAAATAGGTGTACTACGTCTCAAGCACTTTTCACTTTACTAATATTGGAACTGCAAGAAAGATCGATGTAAGGAAACCTAATGTTCCTGCATGAGGTGTTGATTGATTCGCGGAGCCAATGGCTACCACTTTATAAATAGCATACAAAAACTAGACGCATGCTGTTAAACAGAACTTGTTTGACTTTCACGTTTAGTCGAGAAACATCTTTACATTGCACAGAGAAATTTGCTTAGGAATCTGCTATTTCTAATCTAATAACAGTTTATAGTGAAAAAGCACCATAAGTTTGATTACATTTCTTAGAAATCTCTGACGATTTTTTTGGGTTTAGATAATAGTTTACATAATTGCAGTACTCATCACGTTATAGAATTGTTTACGGTTTGATGTCAAATGATTTAAAGTTTCGATTTAAAACCTCGAATCTTTGAGATTTATCATAGCCCTTATAATCTATTCCTAATGGCTATGATAAAAGTCAAAGTCAAAACCAACATCTACAAAGGTAAGTTTAAAAATAAATTTAGAAGATGAAATAAGTTTAGGAAGGATTCCCAATTGATAACAGATGTCTATGGACTATACAACTGGTGCGTGTTTTATTTCATCTGAAACATATAGCTACTAGCAGTATAAGTACTAAAAGGTGTACATATTGCGTCTAACTGAGCTTGTATAAAATTGCAATTATTAACGTATCATTAAGCCATCCGAAGTAAGCGGTGAGGCAAATTATGTAGATTGTTTTAAAACGGAAATGCTTTCCTTACAAAACGATACGAATTGGTTTTACTTTTCAATTCAAAAATAAATTCTCGGTCATGAGAACAGGTTTATTATATTTATTTATCGCCAATCATTGATGAAGCATGTTAATCATATTATCTCCTTGTTGTGATTCCGGATGTCAGAAGAAAGGCAAAAAGTTACTAAGTCATACACCTAAATATTTATAAACAGAATATCGAATACATACTACACGATGTTACTAAGTTACTAGCTTTAACTAGTTAACTTAGGCATGTTTATGACGGCGCAAAAGGAATGATATCGAGTTGGGGAACCTTAGTCCAGCGGTGGACGATTTTCTTGAGATCCTTTCTTTAGGATCCAAGCTCAAAATAATTAGGATCAAAATAATTATCACAACGAGTAAAAATTTAGACGTATATTACGTAAATATTTCTCGACGTATTAACACGTTTATCAAAACATCAAGTGCCAAGAAGCGGTGTCATGACATTGGTAATATGAATGTAAATTGGACGCTAAATAAAATTACAACCGACATTTCCACACAGGAAAAAATGAGGTTGTACTAGTTTTCAATGTTGTTGAATAATTAGTTCGCGCCATTTAATTAGTGAAACATTTCGCCGGAAATTACGCTCTTTTAATTCCTTTAGGAAGTGGGATTTCAGAAAAAAAATAATGAAGTTATTAATTATTATTCACCGTGATCTTTCCAGACATAATTATTGGATATTATAGAAAATTAAGAATCTGACATTGTATAGCAGTAATTCCATTAAATGAGTTACAAAGTGATGGAAATAGCAAACAGACTTGTTGCAGCAAGCTTATGAGGGGTCATTGCAACACTTGATGGTGATTTAGGAGTACTTAAGGCGATCTCAGGCTCATCTCTGGCAACAATATTAACATATAAGATTGGTTCTATCAAAGACACAAAGCGGTTAGTGTGTAATGTGACCTTAAATACTGTTCTATCACAATTCTACCATTTAATGTCAAAAATTCTTTTCCTACCTAATGCCTAATGTATTCTGACTCGTCAATGATATTTTAAAAGGATTTCGCACAACGCATCCAAGTTTATTGTGAGGTAGTTTCCACAAGTACGTAGTCACTTATTATGTGCTATTTCAGAGAGAGAAATTATACGTGTATAAGATAAGAGTAAGTAATTATGCCTCTAGATATGTACTTTACTCGTGCTGTAAGTTACGAGGCTTGAACATCACGTTAGACTCATCTTTCCTTTATATAAACAGTTTGGAGTCATGGTTCGGCTCGTGTTTATCTCTTTTACGTACGAATCGCTATTTTAACTAGTTAAGTTACCTCTTCCACTGCATATTTAACTTATTAAATACACTAATTTAAAAAGATAAAAAAAAAAATT
>DWGW01001971.1:0-10380 GCA_018247775.1 Udranomia orcinus
CGCAATTTATCCGGAGCCGAGCGTGTTCTATAATTTAAATAGTCTTTAGTCCATGTTAGCTTATTGAATAGATATATGGGTTCTCTATTGTTTATAACACCAAACATTAACGTGGCTAAGTGTAGTTGCCTGCGGAGGTCCATTTTAAGTATGTTAGCGGTATTAATGTATGGTGTTACGTGAGATCGAGGCGGGATGTTAAAACAGAAACGTGCACAGGCGTTCTGGACACGTTGGATGACTCTCTTTGTGCGCGCCAAGAGACACGGCCCAATGAGTGTGTCCGCGTAATTAAATTTTGATAAAATCAACGTTTCACACAGGTTGATGCGTAAAGCCACACTAAGATAATCCCTGAGGCGGTATAAGACTTTTAATCTAAAATAACAGTTTCGTGTAATATCCATAATGTGCTTTTCGAATCTGAGATTGCCGTCAATGACTACCCCCAGGTTTCGAGCTTCAGATACTCTTTCAATTGGCTCCCCATTCAGAAAAATGGAAGGACTTTTCGCACCTATTTTGCGGACCTGTGAAGGTGTACCCAGTATCAGAACTTTTGTTTTTTTTGGGTTCAGTACTAAGGTGTTACGTTCAGACCAATGAGAGATGCGTTCAAGGTCAGAGTTCAGTTTCGCCACTGCATCAATTGAGTCACATGGCTTGCATGATATATATACTTGCAAGTCATCCGCGTACATATGGTATTTACAGGACTTTATGTTATTAATTACATCTGCGCTGTACACGATAAATAGGAGAGGACCCAGAATGGACCCCTGGGGTACCCCTCGATTAATATTCTGAGAGGTAGATAGATTTTTTGAACCATTACTACCTTGTTGAAGTTCTACTTGCTGGGTTCGATTACTGAAATAGCTGTCGAACCATTTTAGGGAGGTGACACTAATACCGTAGAATGCAAGTTTGGAGAGCAATAACGAAATATTTAGCGTTTCGAATGCACGCGAAAAGTCTAGTAAGGTCAAAATTGTGCCCTCACCGTTGGCCTGCGCTGTTAAAACATCATCGACAACGTCAATTAATGCAGTGGCGGTGCTCCGCCTTTTTCTAAACCCTGATTGCTTAATTGGCAAGATATTATTCATTTCAAGGTAACTAAGTAATTGATTAGCAACGACTCTTTCAATTACCTTCGAGAGGGTTGGCAAAATGCTGATCGGCCGTAGGTCAGAAAGGGCAGCTGGGTTATCTATTTTAGGTATTGGTTTTACAATAGCTCGCTTCCACGCTTCTGGGTAGATACTTGATTCAAAGGACTTGTTGATAAATCCCGTTATCACTGTAAGACAGTTGGGAAGTACAAGCTTCAGCATATCAAGAGATATGCCGTCATGCCCGACTGCATTGGAGCTTAAAGCGTGAAAAACTTTAGCCACTTCGCTTTCAGTGACTCGTCTAAAATTAAATGATTCCGGTGAAAACCGACTAAATTCAAAACTTGTGAGGAGGGAAATACGCACAACACTTTTCCCAGGAACTTGCAGAAAGTGGTTATTAATTACATTTGGATCACAAAACTGTGAAGGCAGAGGATTTTTGTTCGATTTTATTTGTACGTGCTTCTTAATATGTTTCCACATTACCTTAGGTTGACTTAGTTTGGAATTTATATAAAAGTTAAAATAAGCCGACTTTTCGGACATAATAGCTTTGTTTATAACATTTTTGAGTTCTTTATAGTAAGCTTTGTGCGAGTCTTGCTTAGTGGTACGTGCTCTGATTTGAGCCTTATCTCGCGTTTTTATCATTTCTTTTATATTATAAGTGATCCAAGGATAACTGTTGTGTTCTCTAATATAAGTCGTTTTAATAGGTGCATAATAGTCAAACATATGTAGCATAATAGTATTAAAGCAATCGATCATATCATTTATATTATTCAGTGTCAATAAAAAATCCCAATTTATACAATTTAAATCCTGATTAAAACTATTAATATCTATACTAGTTAATGGTCTGAACGTAACCCACCGAGGCTCAGCACGCATTTTAGGGAAGTCAAGCACACAAGTAACAAACGCGTGGCTACTTAATTCTTTTATGTAATCTACTAGTATGCATGAAACTGGTGCATTGACACATACCAAGTCCAGAAGAGTTTCGCTAGTTTCAGTGAAATGCGTCGGCTCTAGAACTCGTTGTGATAGATTGTTGCAGTTTAAAAAATCCGAGAGCATTTTAGCGCTCGCAGTGTTTTTATTGTTAACGTCAATATTAAAATCTCCCACTAATACTGTGCAATCAAAACGAGTAAAAGAGCTTAGCGATTCACTAAGCGCATCAAGAAATAATTGAGCGTTTAGCCATGGTGGGCGATAAGCAGTCCCAACGAGTACAGATTTTCCTGTGACTTTAACACTCAACCACATTTGCTCGACTGTGGGGCTAGTTGGATGCTCGAGTATTTGTACCTTTATACCCCGCTTTAAATAAAAACCAACTCCTCCACCGCGAGCCCGCACTTCAGCTGGTCGTGGAATGTGTCGCAGCTGGTATCCAGGCACGGCAGGAGCACGGCCCTCCTCGCCTTCTCGAAGCCACGTTTCGTTAATCGCCATAATGTCAACTGAGTGTCGCATCATAGCGACTAAAAATTCGTCATGGTTGGTACCCAAAGAGCCCGGGTTTAGTAAACCAACTTTGAACTTATTTATTTTAATCATTGCTATGAATATAAAGACCACATAATGCTGATTTGACATCGCAAATTATTGTGTTTATATATATGGCATAGATAGTAATATAGCATAGATTATAATAACTCATTATCAGTATTAGAGAGAAGTATTGTATTAACGAGCTATTATTACGTACATATTTATACCTTACAAGTGTTATGTTGCAGCACATACTATGATCATTAGACACACACGTTTTATACTTAACGGAATTACAAGAACATTGAATATTTCCTGACCTTATCACTGTACAATAAAAAATGAAGCAATGTATACAAAAATATAACACCAAAACCTTGTTAAAATTCAAACGAGACTGAGACAATAAAACCTTGGTACAAATTAAACAGAACTGTAACAAAAAAACAAAAAGCCAACTTATTTTGCTAAACATTAAAATATACACAAATACATGTTTTATCAAAACGTTTACATGTAACACGACACAACACAGACGTTTTATAATTTGTAATTTTAACGGTATATGAATGAACAAGAACATTAACGTCCAACATGTTAACCGCCAAAAATTTTGTTTACATCTATATCCGCACGAATACGATAACGAGGTCCGCCAGAATCCTTGCGCACGTAAATGCATCCATCTCGCGTCCACATGTAACGCCAACCTTTGCGCCGTCCCTCCTCGCGTACTTTGTAAAAAAGTTGCCTATTCATTCGAGTGAGGCGCTCGTTCACATAGAATTTACGGGGCTCAGTTCCGACAATGACACCGGCGGTGTCGGCCCCGCGACGCACGCGCGCTGCTTTTAGCAGTTGATCTCGCACCGTGCGCCGCGCAAGTCGAACAACTATCGGCCTTGGTCGTGGTCGTGCTTCTGTAGACCCGGGGGCATTTTCGCGATCGCGGCGAAGGCCTGAGCGCATCGCACTTACTACGTCGCGCTCTTCTAGCGTGACGCCAATCTTTGTAGCAATGAGCGACACGATGCCCAGGGGATTTTCGCCTTTAATTTCATCAACCCCGGATATTTCCAAGTCATTTGAAAACGATGCTTGGTCATGGTCATTGATCTGACACTTTATCTCGGTTAAAGTTTCCTCGACTTTAGAGGCTTCCGAATAGATATTAGTATCGGGGGCCCGCTGCTCAAGCATCGTAACTCTCTTGTCGATGTCATCAACCCTGTCGCTTAATTCTCCTATGTTCTTGTTTATGTTCAACAATTCTTGACGGAAGGACGCCATCTCATGTAAAATATTGGTAACCTGTTCTCGGATAAACTTGATATCATTAGCAACTTCATCTCGCTCGCAGCGCCCTCTATCTGCTAGGCCCATAATCGCATCTGTGTACTCCGTATCAGTGCCGCCACTGCCGCCAGAGCTCGGAGTACCAATGGCCGTTGCGCTTGCACATGGAATTTTGGTTTTACAATCCCGGCATATCCACTTTGATGCACGCACATCGTGGCTAATCTTAACGCATTGCTTATGGAACGGGAATAGGCATTTTATACAGTTAATTGATTCCGATGTAGACGTGAATCTCCCACAGGCACCACACTTATTGGCCATTACTACGGTTAATTAATATAAAAGTTCTAAACTTTGTCAACAGATGTCACTGTCTCCAATTATGTGATGAATTAAAAATTTAAATTGGGCTAAAATTTCGATTTATAATTTACTATGCACTAATAATTACGCACACTGTTATCACTGTGTGAAATTAATAACTGGAGAAAGTATATATAGTTATTATGGACACTAACTTGTACCTCGATATAATCAGCTGATTATGACTGTGACGTTTCTATCAGCTGTTCTTGAATCACGTTTTCACAACACAAAACAAGTTAAAATTGTTGAAAACACTTTTGACTCAACACTATGCAGCACTACACGACTGTACAGTTCATGGATCCAACTTAAAATTGAACTCATATAATTAAAATATAATAAAAAGCATCGATACGGCAAAAATTGCGTATTGTTGTATTGTTTTCTAAAACAACATTCATAATAATTCTTACCACCAAAACGTAGATACATATAAACCATTATTCTACGAGTACCTAATTATAACGATGCACTAAAACATACACTAAAGTCCAATACATATCTATAGCCGCGGTTAATATGTAGACACATTTATAATTCTAACCGATCTACGCGTTACCGAAGACACTCACTGCACTTTTCACTGTAACTGCCCATTTTACACTATCTCTCCTTGAGGGGATCTACCATTCCCGTTCCGATGTCGCTGTAGAGATCTCCTGACCATTTGCCTTTCCATCCATCCAACTTGTATCTTCTTGTAAACATGGCAAAATGCATAAGACGCAGCAGCTAGCACGACGATAACAATAATCAATAATAACAGGAATCGCACCAAATCAGCACCGGTACTGGTCCCATTGTTGTAATATAAAATTAATATAAAATTAATTAATTATCGGGATCGATGTTACATCACGGAATGCAGTGCGCGTCCTTATACGGAAACGGTCTCAAATTCGCGTCAGTGAGGCGCTGGCAGGGTCGCCATGTACTGATGTAATAAGAGGAGACAAGTAAAAGTCACGAAGGCTGTTGTCATACTGATTTATTATTATAAGACTATCCTAATTAAGTACACAAGAGATGACGTAATGATACAATTATTTTAGCATACCACTACATCCTCTTGTTGTTATACTTACATGATTCAAGAAATGGCTGTTCTTGGTCGCCCATCCAATTTGCATGACACCAGGGGTAATGATCTCCGCTTCGTAGTACCAGGCACCTTCGTCCACTTGGAAAGTGCAGCGGACACTCTCGAATGAGTGCGAATCACAACGGGCCTCAAGCCCGTCACTGGATATCTTTAGATACTCACTTACGTCCTTCATGTTGAGTATCACGTTTGTGGATGACATGTCCACCACTTCGTACGACAATTTCCTGCCTTCGAGGACAACTGCGAACAACACGTTGGATTACATTAAATCAAATCAATTCAAACCTTTACTGTGAAGAAGGGGCACAGTTCTCTCTGTCTCTCCTTCACCTGCCCACTGGGCGTACAATGTTTTTTTATACATAAAGTGATTTAAAAGACTTAGTAACGACTCAAGGTATTAATTGAAAAAATCATATGAAGCATTCACTTTAATAATGTGGAATTCTATGAGGAAACTCATGAATAGATGATAGATGCATGTTTTCCTCGGTGATGGAATCGGAATGCAAGTGTAACTGATTACAAGAAAAATGTTAATTTCATGAAACTCGGTGCATTTATTTATTTTTCTTATAATATTATAAATCATCGTGGCATTTTTTTGTAATAATTATGTTATAAAAATTGCCACAAATCACAGTAAGTAAACAGGTAACAAAATTGATATGTGTTGCCCCTTTGAAGATATATTTTCAATTTTGTTATGGTCAAGAATTCAGAGAAAATATACATTTCTCTAATAATAAATAATAATGTTAGTTACAGTAAAATTATTTTAGTATGTAACATATATTTGGGGACTTGTCATCACTTTTTGACATGGAGCATTACTGAATCATAAACACTATGACAAATACTATTGGAATATAAAATTGTAGCAGAGTGTCGGATCTTTATTTCCTTACAGGTTGAGCAAAATCAAGAATTTGAGGTGTTATGTATATTCTTCTTTTTCTTTTGTTAAAAATAAAAAAGATGAATATAGAAGAATTATTAATATACGTGTTTTTTTGGTACATATAAGCAAAATATACAGTTGGAGTTTGTGAATAAATCGGTATTCCAAAGGCCATATTCATTGTTTTCTGACTGAGGTTGACTGGTAGATAATGCTTTTAATATTTTTAATATTAAATCTGCCTTCTGTACCACTTTTGATGATCAATGAAGAATAAATAAATGTCTTGAAATAAGATCCGGACACCGCCCTCTACTGGTGTAGTAACTCCATAACTAGAAAACTGTTTACTCACAGACATTGTCCAAGGCCCACGTGGCGCAGAAGCCGACCTGCCGCCACCAGTAGTTGTCATCGTCCAGCATCTGCTCCAGGTCCAGCAGGGGATTCTGGTCGCACTTGTCCAACCGGGACTGGATCTCCAGCTTGTTCTCGGTCGTGTGAGCGAACTTCTCCAGCGCGAGGAGTGCGAACAGCACTATGCGGGGATCCACCCGACGCTCCTGCAACGATATTCACGTTAAGTATGGCAGGCAAGTTGTTGAACCAGCTAATATATGTTGACATCGCCAAGAGTACAGTAAGGGACATAGGATTCGTCTTATTAAGAAGACAAATCCGAAGGATACAATAAAACACGAGGGTCATCAGCTCGATAAATCAAATTACCCTTATTTCAAAGGTTATGTGGCAAATGTGGCAAAACCTTTTTGTGTTCCGGAGGCAACCCCATCATACCTACCTCTGCCCTATACTAGCAGTGTTTTTGCTGTTGTATTCTGGTTTGAATTGTGTGGTAATAGAGACATTCTTTGCCGAAGCATTCCTTACTCCTCCTTCAATCTCAGTCTTCATAGCTCATGGCATTAATAGGAAATTACACTCTGAATTTTAAAGGTTATGAATGTGGCAGAACCTTTCGTAGTTTATCTCCGGAGCAAACATTACATCTAGTTCTGTCTTATATCTACAGTGTTTGTGCTGCTACATTCTGGTCTGAAGGAGTAGTAAGATACACTTAATTTCGCATGTCAATCAATCCTTACGCCTAATAACATATTTGTCATCGAGTTCAGACATGAATTCAAACCAGTATGAGGTTTATTTAGGATGTCCATGACGATGATGTAGCGGTAACCACCAATTACGTACATATGATTGTATGAGGCCTATAAGATCAAAGGCAATCAAACACTATACCGATTTTAATTTTTATCCATAGTCGAAGAGATTTAGCACTTTAAATTACAATTATTATTTAAATTCTTTATAAATCTGATTCTAGAAAATATATTATTGCTTCTTTCACATGATTTCCTTTGTTCCTTACTAAATACTCGTTCAAACTTGCGATTAAACTGTTTTAATTTTAAAAGCCTCATATACCGCTTACGATGAACAGTTAATTTATTGAGTGGACTGTGTGCCCGTCTGCCCCAACATTCAAGATACTTAAAAACGGACTAACCAGGAAAGTGAGTAGATATTTAAGGATGCTATCGCTGAGAATGGCGACGCTGTTGGGACCGGCCAGCTTCTCCGCCATGCAGCCGAGTACCACGCATATGTTGCGCTCCATGCGCACATTCAGTTCCATCTCCATTGCCCTGTCCAGCGACACTCTGAATATGTTGTGCATGAGCTGTTTGAACAGAAAAAAATCATTAATGTATGCTAGAGGTTAGAGGTAAATAAGGAAAACAGTTTAGTATTCGCCATATTGTCACTGCTATTACAATTAATGAAGAACAACATATAAATAATTAAATACGAACAAAATTAAATATTTTTTTCTTATGCTGTATTATTTTTTCTCATTGTTTATAAATTTTTAACTATGTACATAAACATACAATTTTAGTAGAGTACCTTTAGCACTAATTCCTTGGACGGCAAGGGACACTCATCCAAGAGGACAGTGATGGCGGACGGACCGAACGGATCGTCCAGGGGTACAACATTCACCATTGATGTGACCACTTGGATCCAACCCTCCTCAATCTCAGCAATAACGTGCAGTTTCATTATGCACACGGGAGATTCCTCCTCACTGAAACGGAACAGTATCCACGTGTATTAGAATTATCACCTAATTACTGCCATACGAGTATACTCGTATATGCCCTAGCCTCTTGACTGACCAAATACCGAAGAATATTCAAATAGCTTTACAGACTTGACTTCAGTACAATAAAAAAACATTAGTGCAGAGTATAGTGGTGTAGAAGATCGACCATTCACATTTTCAGTAAATCAGGTTATATGCCTCTCACTATGGAGCAACATAATGTTGTCAGGCACATTATATGGGTCATTTCAACGTTTAGCCTAGAAGGTTAACTTTAATCCATGGGGAACAGTTACATCATTATCGCAAGCTCGAACGCTGACACTTATTATCTATTACTTGAGTAACCTTTACTGCAAATAACAGTAATGAGTGGGTCTCTCAGAACAAGAGATGTCATGGGACAGTAACTGCATAATTTCACAGTCCATGTGGATCTATATGACCAATTGATACATCTTTGATATCATGTATAATTTGTGGAATTTAGAAACTAGATAAGTATAAAGGTAATCACATTTTGTTCAACAAAAGATATGTTATTTGTACTTCTCAATGTTTCTTTGCATTATTTTTAGCAAACAGTGCGCTATTGCAAAATACACTTATCATAAAAACGAATGTCTTTGCAAATGCAATGCTATAAAGAACACCATACTGGTTGCTGAGATTATAATAAAGTTCAAATATGATCATGGACCTATGGCTTTAAGTTAATGACTTAGGATTCTAATACACAGCATCATAAGTGTTGGTAAAATATTTTTAAATGAATCGAGTTTAGTAAATATATAAAAGCTGCTAGCAGATTCGAATGGTACTTTTGCACCACATTTATATAGATATTAATATTAAAATTGGCAAACTTATCAAAGCGTAAAAAGTTAAAACATCAATTGCAAAACATAAACATTTATTGTTAACCGAACCTAATATAAATGGCTTTAGAATTTGTTACAAGTCATATAATATCAGCAATAGCAATATTAATAGAATATTTATGTTAACACCACTTAATAGAGGGATAAGGGAAACATTTCAAAATTAATTGCAAGGAAAATTATTATTTCTGTGGGAAATTTTATTTTATAACATAAGATAAATACTTTATAAATGTGGCATTTAAAGTATTTAAAATTAATGCTAGATATATTGTATCATCTCAGTTCAAGCAATGCAAAGGCAATGAGATAAGACAAATTAAAATCAAAGTGACACTTAGTGAAGTAAAGCTATTAATAGCATATACGGCTATTATATTTAAGTGTCATCTTGTTACATTTCTGCTTCCCGACACAAGCTTATTAATGGCGTGCAATTTTTCATTCACAGTTGAACTTTGAGCTTTCGCAATAGCATCCAATTCTAATTGACACAGCTCAGATTGTCATCAAATCTGATAACACACAGCCTAGCGCGTATTGACAATGACAAGTAATTCTTTACCTGCTAAAAGGTCAATACTATACATATTATAATACTGATATTAACATCCATAGTAAATTCATTTCAAACGCTAAAGCTAAAAAGACTATTCACTATAGATCACCATCTAGCCAATTTGATATATTTAGAATTGCTCTTCACCACACACTGCTTTACCCTAATGTGACATTTAACGGCCTTATAATCCAGCAATCCATATCATAAATTAGTCTAATTATATTCTAACCTACCTTTGACAACTTATATAATATACCTATAATGTTCTTCATCTTGCATGTGACATGTGTAGAATTTTAACCTCCATAAAACTTAATATATCCATTTTATCAATACATAAACTAAGGCCATGATGCTGTATCAAATGTTAAATATATACTGTTTTGATAAATTTAATTTAATTAAAGAAAAATATGACATTCATCATCATCATCATCATATCAGCCGATAGACACCCACTGCAAGGTATAGGCCTCCCCCATAGATCGCCACGTTGACCGGTCCTGCGCTGCCCGCA
>DWGW01001972.1:0-10380 GCA_018247775.1 Udranomia orcinus
AAACTGGTAGGCTTTTAAATACGTATTTATCATCTAGTTGATGTTATGGCATTATTATTATGCCTATCAATTAAGTAAGTGGACTTTACTATGGAATACTATGTTTACTAACATGAGGATTTTCGATTCCTTATTATATTTGAAGCGTTATACGTAGAAGTGACTTTTGATACAAATATGGAGTATGGAAGGTGGCGATGGGTTGTCGCCGGCAATTTGTTCGTCACGAGATTTAATGGCGACTCCCGCCAACCGCGCCGCCGCGCCGCCGCGCCGTGGGAACGCGCTGTCTGCACACCCACTCATTATCTATGCCGCTACACATCACGCAAATTAGAAACAACATACTTCGCTCTATACCAAATTTTAAAAAAAGGATTCAGATGTATCCAATTTAACATAGTTATCCGCCCTCTACTTAAGAGGAACAAAATCGGTTGCGAAAGCACTATTGTGCTGGAAAATGTCAGGTTAGAAGTAAACAATAACTATAAATGTGAAAATTTGAAGAAAAAAAAAGCGGGAGTTCTCAGCATTCCGATCAATTTACATAGTGCGTGCACAACTATTGAAAGTCAAAATGCAAATAAATGAGAAATGATTCAATTTCGCGTAGTAGTCGGCGGGCGGCGGGCGCTGCGGGGGTGCGGGGGGTGCGGGGGTGCGGCGGGCGCGGCGGCCCGCGGGCGGTCGCTAGTCGCCGCCTAATTAATTAATCACGAGTTCGTATTTATTGTTCTTTTGCGTCGGTGCCTGTGTTCTCCGATAGATAATTACGCCGCTCGCATACAATGCTCATATTTTACCGACAACTTGCATACACTCTCAGACCTCTTTCGTGTAACTTAGTTTAAATTCGTCAGTAGTTCAAAGGCGCATCGCGTGATCCGTATGAATAGAATTTCGATCTATCGAGCCACAATCGTATCGCAAGAAATTAAGAAGAAGCTCCGACCGGTAAGTGTACAATCACGGTAATAACAGATTGTGGCGAGTTCTCATATGAATATTGAAAGGTCAGAGGAGGTCCCACGGCGGCGGATATTACATGTCGCGCAGTTCCGTCCATCGGCTCCCGACAACAATGTGCGTGCGACGAATGAGGCTGCGATGGACTCCGACACGCAATGTTTTTATATAAATTAGTCACACAGCAGCCACGCGGACCAGGCCTTGCGACGCCTCCGTGTGTTGTTGTGATATTCATTATCCATACATCCACATATTATATCCAATATGGATCTAACGAGGCGAACGCGAAAACTATAGATATGTCTAATCGTGTCTAATGTTAAATCTCGTTAATATAAAAACAAATTGATTATAATGATTTGTCTAACCCGTTTGACACGTATTTTAAACCAGACTTCATAATATTTTTTTATATGGCTTAAATACTAAATATAGAACGAATAAGGTGGTTTTATTCGCATAATAATGTGTGAAGTGGTGTACTTCAATACTTCGATGTCCATAGGTAGTGATGTAGGGAAGTGCACGAACAGCGCCGAGCGCAGCGCGCGGCGGACGCGGTACGTGAGGCGGGCGGGCGCCCCGCCGCGCTCGCACGCTACATATTTTTCAATTACACAAATAAAATTCCTGTTTAATGCGTTCACGTCATCTTCTGCTCTTCTAAATCTTTAATGTGCACTACCAAATATTTGTTATAATTTAATACAGAATATGTATTTAAAAATATTTTTTTAAGAACAATATTTTTTTAAGGTTGGTCTTATTAACCTTAAAAAATAGTTATAATATTCATAAATATTCACATTTAAGGTACATATGGTATGTATAAGGAATAAATATGACACGTTTAAACGGAATGATCTTTTTTTATATGCCAGTAGCAATCGCACATGCAAAATATTAATCAGGATACCTTTTATGTTCTAAATATATTATATTCATTGAATGTATGTATTATTACAGATGCAATTATTTCATTATCCATGAAATTATTTTTTTAATAATATTGACCTTTTGTCTAATAACGGTTTCGTGCGAGAGCAACATTACGAGGACGGCCCCAAATGATTTTGTTTGCTTATTAATGTTTGACATTTGGCAGCCGAATATTATGAGCCGCCGCGGAAAAGGGAATCACGCCATCACAAAGGTCTCGGTCGAAACTCATTAGCGCAATCGTTAAAATTTAATCCGGAATCCAGGCGTCTTTCTGTCGATATCGATTCGACGCTCTCTCGGATTATCGGCGGACGCTAATCCGGCCCATTGTCTCCCATTAACAATCGTTCCCCAGTCGGCGGCTCATCTCCACAATCGATTCAATTTATTAACTCTACGTACCGCGTTCAAAAGACATATCGATTCCTTACACGATGTACTGTTGTTACATCGGTGGAGTGGCGATTATTGTGGATAGCGAGCGGGGCCGGACGGCCTCACTAGTCGCGACAGCTAATTAAAGGTAGTGACTTTGATAAACAAACAAACAGTCTGCTGGCCCGCGCCGCCCGCGCTCGCCGCAATGCCGCCTAATTGAACTACGAGCATTCTGCCTGACACCCGCTGCCGGTGAAAGCCTAGTCCGCTGTGGGAATTAATATTGAATAATTAATATCACAAATTCATAAAGAGCCACCTTCATTTCTTACGTATTGGACTTCCATGAATTGTTTGTTATGGTCGTGATTAGACTATAATATATGAACAACTCATGTTGCGTTGTGTTCACGCAAGATAAACGTTACAAAATTATGTCATCATAAGCTTAATAAATAATGTTTCTAGTTAAATTTAAAAAATATATATTTCTTATTGGTATACATTACCTATTGCTCCAATATATATAATTCCAAAAAGAATCTTACAAGGTACTAAATATACTATACGCTTACAAATAAGAGTTTATTAAATTATTTTGAGCTATGATAAAGCTAATGAGAATAAGAATATCTCACAATAAATTAATCTTCGCGCGCATCCATCTCCGTGATCTTTACATTTACACACTCCATGGATAATATTATCTTACAGTAACTTTTACCAGGTAAGAATTATTCTGTATCTTGAGTTTTACGATAGCTCATGAACATCACTTGTACATTGTATAACTGAAGACATCAGGTAGCACGACTGTTCGACTGAACAACATTTTTAAACTTTTTTTTAACTGACTGAATAACATTTTTAAATTGTAACTTTCGTAGAATCGTGTTGAATTTAATTTTTGTGAGATTATATCTTATAGGTATGTAGTTCTAATTCGTAATAACTTTGCATCATTTATAGTGTAAAAGCTAAATGAGCTTTCTGTAAACTTTATCTGATTTAAATGTCCGATGGCTCCCCGATTGTCTCCGGCGCTCTTGCACTGCCTCGACACGCGGCTGCGCGCGTATTCCGGTTATCACGATATATGATTCATTAAAAACACCATATCATAACTTTCAAACATTGAAATACAAATTTGATCTATTAATAATGAAATATGTCAATAGATATTTGAGGACTAAAAGGACAAAGCAATAATATTTACACCAATAAACTATTAATGTAATAATATTTTTAAGTGGAAACGTAAATAGAAACTCATTATGTATACGTTCGTTTTAATACTTTCTCGTAAAAATAATAGATTAAGTTCTCGTAATCAATAGCTTTTAAGTCACATTATACACGCATCGAGCTTTAATGTCAACGTTTCTATTAACATTTCCAGCGATATAGCGATATGTGGCCGAAGATCCTTCGTGACATTTGTTTGAGAAAGTAAGTGAATTTATTAGCACGGCCGGTGATAAATGTGGGTAGTTCGTTCGATGGTGGTTGTTGGTCGCGGTGTGGAGTGCGGTGGCGCACAAACGACATCAACGCACGCGCGCGGCGCCACACGCCGTGAGCAGATCGAGTAGTGCCAATTTATTGCATTCATTTAATATATCATCTGTAATTTATGCTTAGCATTTCAATTTTATTTTGTTTTTTTTACCTGGATTTTCGATTTTCTTTCTCTTTTGCAGTGTATAAATAAAGACATGGATTCGAATTTCAACTATTGCGATACTAACTTTAACTTCCAAACACAAGCCTTTAGGCTAGTAGGTAAAAAAAATAAATACATATTAAGAAGCAATATGTTCTAACTAATATTATACCTAATCTAATTTTATATTGGTCTCAAATGTTATTGGACTCACATTTTCTTATTTGAAGACTATCTTGTTGGTTAGCCTTAAACCAATAAGAATGACGTGCGGCTTGCGCGCAGTACCTAACATTGTTTTTGAGTCTTTTGTGCGATCAGTTTCATAATGACATAGCGCGGGGTCATCGCCCCGCGATTAATAAGCGGAGATAACGCGCCGCGCGGGGACTGCTGCTCTTGCCTATTGACGGCCAGCTTGGAAAACATCATACGATTATCAAATACTACATCGAGGGAATATTTGGTTATACTCCTCGTAAGTATTTAATGATACTCAGAGATAGTTTTCATAGAGGCTTGGGAATATCGTGTAAAATAGACTTGTTTAAAATTCCTTTCTCATTGTGTGACAAATTTCAATAATTCTCATTAGTGTTTCTCTAAAAAACAAAACAAAATCAGACTTCCCTCGGCGCGACGGTTGCGTGCCGCCATAATGAGCGTCTCACTGTCTGTCTGTATATATTGTATATGCATTCGTCACAAAAACTGACTGAAAGCAAGTGTCACTCCTCGCCGCCTTATCGCCTCACACGAACTCTTTTTCTATCGTATTTCTAAATGGTATTTGGATTAAACCAATATCAATGCCACCTGCGAACACAAAAACTTGTGCGTCTCTCATCAACCACTTGATATCGCCAAATGATTGGCATGATTCTGAATTAAATACATGCACAAATTAAACGAAATCTGGATTACAACATTGGATCCTGACACGTGGGGTTATGCATATATGTTTTTACAAGATGTAGCAAGCTACAAAAGATGCCATGAGACTGTAATACTTCGCATATACCTAATACGCTTCATGCTTGCACAGGTACTTTCATCCATGCTTCTAAATGAATCTGTGTTTACAATAGGCACTATGCGTGTACCGGCGCAACGGAGTGATTTGAGTAGTGTCCAGCCAACGCGCACGCGCACGACAGATCAGTATCGGTGGCGGCGCGCTCCACCGCCTCCCGCACCGCTCGCCACCGCCCTCCAGAACATGTTCACACAGCTTAAATATTGTACAATACATAATCTAGGGATATATTCATATTTCTTTATAATGTCGGAACCCACCTTGGCATCTACATGACATGTGGGTGGCCACTTCGGCCACCATGCAAATGTTAGCTCTTCTGTAAGACATATTGTTCAAGTGGCAGCGATGTTTTCGACGTCAGGACACCTGCACGCTCGTTATTCACGGTATCATTGCTACGTACTTAAAAGCTTCGTTATTGCCGGTACTTGCTTCACACTCCGTTACACTGCGTATTTTATTTATCAGACAGACATTATGGATAGTTCTCATAACTAGACGCGTTGCCGGTGTGGGCACCGACTCAAATAGCAATAAGCAATTGCTTCTATATGCAAATTGAAACAATTCCCCTGCATAACTCATAGATATCACCTCTTTCATCGTATCGATCCCGTGATCGATCTTTTCCGTAAGATTAAGATCTTAGGTTTGTTACGTTATGTGGAATAGTGGAACGGATGCAAATGCTGGATGGCCGGGGGGTGTGGGGGCGCGGGGGCGGTGCGGCTGATTGACGCGGCATCCGCGGCGCGGCGCGCACAAAGCGGATAATATCTTCATAAATCGATATTTCCACCGCTAATAAAGCGATATTAATTATCTAGTATTCAAATCTCGGATGCTGGGCATTCGTGCGGCGATCGTGACCGTCTCCCCCCGCGCCGCGGCCCCGCTCGATTAATAATCGCGGTCGTCGGCCCGATCATTGTGGCTCGTGCGATTAACGATCTTGATTCGATTACAGGCGCGGGCCGCTGTCAGCGCCGGCTCGGCCCTGCGTCCGCGCTCCTCCGGGCCGCCGCTGCTTCCCGCTACCTGCTTTATACCACCACCCATCGTAGCTTCTCACCCCAGTATTCAATAGGTGTTTATATGGAATGATAACTACTAGTGATACTCAACATGAAATATAGAAACAAATTAATGAATACGGAGACGCCTTTAATTTTTATAAGAATAACTTAAATTCACAGCCGTTACGGAGCCGCAGTGAGCGGTATTATTAGCGTCCTCGACATTGAGACCGGCAGCATGCACCGGCGTGTGATGACTCCACACAATCGGCGCGTCGCCTGCAAACTCTACTATTGCGGAACTCTGCGTTTTTTCTCGGTAGATTTCATTTCTGATGCGTCGATGCAGTAATCGATTCGTTCGTGACGCGTAAAAGAGCCCATTGTGCTGTTGAAATACGAAATTACTTGTCATATTAACGATATTATCGCGCTCGCCTGTATTGACTGTAGTTATTTGATAAAGACTAAGCATTGTGCGGTTGCGATAACTGCTTAGATATTTATTCAGATTCGTTTGTTTGCATCCAATAAATAGATTACCGAGATAAGCAGCGCTTGCTCCATCGCCCTCTACATCTGTATCTGCCCAAAAGCTATTGTGTTGAGGCCGCTTAACGCCGAAAACATCTTCATACTATATATACTAGTCGTTCAATAGTAGTTAGCAGAAAGTGCCGAGGTATCTTTGTAACACAAATATGCCACATCCTGTCCGAACGCACACTCGCGTGACACCGAGTCGGAACTTAATTGCTTCACCTTCAAAGTTTTATTAGTAGCATACAATTAGTCGCTTTATTTTTACCAATCCCCATTGACCAACATGATTGAACGATGTTCTAGGATGGTACAGTAGGGGAAAGTGAACCGTGGGACAAATAACATCATTCAGCCATATTTTCGAAATTTTTGTATTCTATACCAAACATAAGGCACGATAAAAGTATATCCAACTTATCGCATATATTTCTATAAAGAGTCAATGTATACGTCCTTGTAATAATCGTCCTTGCATAAATGGATATTTATGTACCTATTTCATAGGAAGTACAAAGATATTACATCTAGTACAGATGTAGTCTCGTCCCGGCTTCGCAAGTAGCTCGTAATTCTGTTACTGCGAACGGATTAACTTATTCAGCGGAGAGAAAGCGCGATAAACTGTCATCTACATAATGCAGATCGCCGTATCATGTGCATGCGAGCGCGATGCAAATGCACCTTATACAGCGCAGCTACCGCCGGGACACGGCATTGTGGGCGGTGCGGCGCGGCGTTAGGGTTCAGTTCAGGGTGGCACGTATTTAAATGAGGTGCAATTTACGCACGTCGATAGCATCAGCGCGACGCCGGCGTTGTAATTGCGATATTGTTGTCACCGCTCGACGCTCCGCCGCGTCCGCCGCCGCACTGCGCTGTGCAAACAGCGCTATTAAGCCTCGCCAACTTGCTGTGACTCGCCAACTCGCCTACCACAACAATAACTACCTGCTCATAATTTACATTCACTTTTTTACATTTACTAAGTCACGTACATGTACCTATGCATGCAGATCGTATAGGCAGAGAGGAGGCGTTAAGTGGTCCTAATCGCTCGACCTACACTTGCCCTCAGATACAGTTTAAATTATATGTGTACATCTAAAGAATATCCCACCCTCTCTCTATTTATCCTCTATCTTATTCTTTTGGAGATCAGAGCTTGTCTAGAAAACATATTCTTTGACTATTCCACAGCGCACTTTCATAGCAGTAGTTCATCACACATCGGAGCTCCGTTACACGATTCCATGTCTTTAGAAATATGATATTTTTGACAAGGTTTTGTTCTACGTTTGATTGAATTTAATAAAGCGTCATAAACGACGACAGGCGCAGATGCGCGCGCCGGAAGCGTCGGAGTTTAGGATGCATAATGCGATGCTCATTTCAATGAGCCTCTAACTGTTTAACCTTGGTTTTATATTCATTATTACAAACAATTTTATTAAGAATTTTAAAATAATCTATTGCATTATAGTGTTAATGGATGGAGAAGAGAGGAGAGGAGAGGACCCTAGTTCTTTCATTGTTATACTTTATTATATTACGCATAGGAAAATTTTGTCACGACACTTTGAATCGGGCAATGTTTGGCTACACTTGATCTATCAAAATCTTGTCGGGCTCGGACTCGACCCGGCCACTATAAGTTTTAAAACATTGAGTCGTTGTTAGGCGGGTCCGGCGGGCAGTTCGCGGCACTTGCGGCACAATATTGAGAGCCCCGGCCACTCCGCTCAAACCTCGTTACCCGAATATGCACTCCAATTTACGCTGGAATCGAATTTGCGCCCTCCGCCCGAGTGCCCTCGGCCGGACGAGATGTTGATGGATTATTTGTGAAGTGGCCGCCTTTGAAATCTTTCACGCGTTAAAACGGAGGTAATCTCGTCCCGAACCGCCGCCCGCCGCCCTCCGCGCCCTCCGCTTTGTTTACCTAATCATTTTATTGCTCCCTCCCGGCCCCCTCGCCCCGAACTTGGCGAAATTTATTTGAAATCGGGTAAACGCAGCCGCGACAGATGTCTCCCGGCAACCCTTGCCGCGCGCCTCCTGTACTACACGCCGCGATTACATTCGCCAGGAAAAAACTCCTGAGAAAACTCGAGCGCAAGCTGCGTCGTAATTTTTACATTTTTTACCCTAAAAAAAGTATGTCAAGGGAGCGTGAGAGGCGCCGCGGGGCGCGGGGCGCGGGGCGGCGACAGGTCCGCGCCCCGCGTCTCCGCAGAAATCTCTTTTTTAGCGCAAAAACGAAGGAGCGGAACAATGCGTGACCCATTTCCCGGCCGTGGGAAGGAATAACGACCGCGTCTCCGCTAAAAGCTCGCGATTTCTGCAATAAAAAATGCATTACCCCACATTTTTTAAAAAATCGAGAAGTGAAAAAAACACGATGCGAACGAGCGTATTGTTCGGCGGGATATTGAAATTTGAAAAGTTGGGAAGGGTGAGATTTATGTGTAAAATAACGGTTTTCACAAAAAAGTAGCGGAATCAGCTGCGTTCATAAAATAAACGGGAGTCGTTAGCGAACAATGGTCGCCTCGGTGACCGACTGCCGAAGGAACCCTTCGCCTCGCGAGCCGCGACTCCAAATCCACTAACCCACTGAGCGCTAATGATCTTGCTTAAAACTCTAATGTTGCCGTTGAACGAATCGTCGTGATGATTACCCATCTTAAGTCAATTAATTGAATAAAAGAGCATTTTAAGTTTTTTACGAGTATTATGATTAACTGTAAATTGCACGTATGTAATTATTCACGGCGCTATTGATTTATTACACAAAGGACGTATGAGTGCAGCCCAGACTCGTAATTTATTATTAATTAGCGTTTTTTAAATTATAGTTTTTATTAATTATTATAATTTTTATGCGTAAATTATTATGCTTTGCTAATTACTAACATTATCTATTACGATAATTATAACATTGAAGTATATGTTATTGAAAATCATGTTATTATCGAAAAATTAGAATATTATACTTACTGAGTACCTATTAGCGAGACACATGAATTCACAGATCATGAATTTGAAGTAGTTACTTCCGTATTAATTTTCAACTACATTTACAACTAAAAGAAACGAATTACTCTAAAATAATATAAACAAAATGACAAAGTGGGCGAGACATAGACATGCCCAAGGCAAAATATGCACAAAGCTCATATCAGTCGCGTGCACACATGATAGATCATGATTAAATAATAAAACGGTCCGAGTGGTGGGCGCGGGTCCTACTGCCGATCTATTCATATTCCCACCTCTACATTTGTGACAAATATAGATTCACAGAGTTTATAAAAGTAATATTGCCTAGTTACACAATTTTATGTTAATTAATTCAGAGACATTTAATGGTTACTTAAATTGTCAATTTGTACAGATCTCGAACATGCATGTATGAGTATTTCTTTGTCACGACGGTGTCATCCAAATATCCTAGTATCCTCATTTGATTTTTTATTGTAGTCAAAAATCTTTCGGTTCTAGAATATATGATTCTCATTGACATCTTAGCTTGCTGACAACCTAAATGGTAAAAACTATCTGCTTATCACTTATAATTTTATACAATGTTATATCCAATTATTGTATCCATCTGAATGGTAATAGAACTACGAATAGTTGGCCTTTTTAATGTTGTGTAGAGATGTGCCTAAATCGTATAGTCCTAGCCTTCCTCTGACAAACAAACATAACGGCGTAGTTAGTTTCAACCCTGACAGTGATCTCACGGAAGCGCGTCTGTGTCGTGTGTGAGTGCATTGCGCATGCATTCTAGCCAGCCTAGCTTCTAGTCCAATCGCGCTGTGGGG
>DWGW01001973.1:0-10380 GCA_018247775.1 Udranomia orcinus
ATTTCTAATAGAAAAAAACCCAATAACAATTTGCCCGACTCGGGGATCGAACCCGGGACCTCACGCTCAGCAGTCGCTCTTGGGACCGACTTTAGACCAACGGCGTGGTACACGAATCACAAACTAGGCCGATTTATTTTTAATTTGGTACACAAAACTATCAAGGAAACGTGAGAAGAAATAAGGAAACAGTTCCTATAGCACTCTCCATGCATCTCTAAAAAGTGAAAGCGGTGTTGTCCTAACAACTTTGTTCGTGATTCAAATCAACTTTTTTTATTGACTTTTCCGATAAATTCATACTTTACGTATCTTGCCACACCTATTTCTGCCTAAATTAATAATCTCGATTGCTGGATTCTAGTTTGAAGTGAGGTGTAATAAGGACAGAAGTAAGAGACATTTTTATCGACCTAACAATAAACTTCGAGCCTGTTTTGCTGACACACACACACTCTAGTTATAGTTTACCTGAAGAAAAACCTTACTTCGGTTCCTTTTAATGTTCCTTTCTTTTGAAACAATATGCAACCGAATCCCCGATTTGTCTAAGTTAACAATGGACCTAGGAGTTAGTGAAAATTTTATGTTCCCAGTTTGCGAACTCGAACTAAAGTTTTCCTGCACGTCAACTTTGCAGAAACTGTTGCGTCTGCGATGACGTATTGGTATCATGTATCTATACAAACAAGAAACAGAAGAGAACAGTGAAGAAATAACTTCGTCTATTGTATTTTTATTTATGTCTTCGTTGTATTATATTGTATGTATTATATTATATCTTTATTTATATGTAAATAAGCGTTGATAAAAATGCCATGATATGAGTATTTTTAACCCTTAAATGCATGGTTTTTTTATTGCGGCCTGGAAAAAAATCTGGTATAAGAAAATAAGTATTTATTATGAAAAAATAAATTTGCCGCCGAAACTTGTATAATTTCTTTGTTGACACTCAATATATTTATTATCTATGGTCGTCAAAGTGCGTTCGGAAACACATACCACACGGCTTCAATAAAATAACGTGACACGTGGTATGTATACATTTGGCAACAAGATTTAAGCATTTAAGGGTTAAATAATTTTGACCACTGCTATATCCTCCTGAGTAATTCTATTCTTCACTCATTCATTTGCTTGACTCATTGCGGAAAACCTTCACATTTTTTTTTTTTTTATTTATCAATACAATATTTGCTAATGCTACGCGTTTCTAATGATTAACAACTCAATTTAGGCGACTGTTTGAAAACGGTGTTTGGTCTCGCTTTAAAATCTTGTCTTGCCTTGTCAACTGAATAATTCGTGTCAACGTCGCGTAAAATAACAAAAGTGTTTGCTGTGTAAATATCTATTTCATTATTAATCTTGTTTTTACGAGCTGGCCGTGTCGTTTCCTTCCTCACAAATTCCAATCTGTAGTTATGACCTTTAATGTGACATGAGCATTCTTACAGTCTTTTACAATCATACCTTTGATATGACGTATAATAGTTATAGCTTCCTTCTCTCCGTGCTATTACCTTTTTAACTGAAGTTTTTTTTCCAAAATTTCTATGATGTCAGTTTCCAAAACATTTTTTGTATAATTTTCTGGTAGCAAACGAGCATGCTGATGGTAAGTGGTCACTGCCACCCATACACAATTTGTAATTAACGCGTCATTCGTTGACAAATTCATTGTTACTCCTGAAGACTAAGTTGGAATGCCGAGCCATTATATCTCCTTTACAACACCCTTAATGAGAACACTGCTGTTATAAAACAAATATACAATTTCGCATAACATATGGTTTTACATTGTGTACGTATTTATCGTTCTCGTTAAGTTGAACCGAAAACCGCTACAATTGTGCATTCGTCGGTCCAAGGTGATTCATTCAACGTACATTGTCTGGCCTCACCTTGATGCCCGCAATTATCAGCGTATTTCGCTCTGCACCCGTCGTCATCGGACCGCAAGACGAACGATTTTCGGTTCTTAACTTGGGTACGTTTTGTTGCAACTTTACAATTGTAATTTAATATGATTGTAATATACAAGCACTTATACATTATTTTATTTTAGATGACGTTATGGTTTATGATTACTTAGTTTACTAATTTAGGAAACATTGTAATAATTATAATATGGATCCATCATATTTAATATTTATACGTGCCATTCTGACTTGAGTATACTCGGAAGTTTATCTTTATTTTATCTGAATCTAGAATTTTGACTTAGATCGAGCTTGAAGTATCAGCTCGCACCCTGATGTAATTTATTCTTTCGAAATTTAATTTAAGAAACTTGAAATATTCGCATTGGATTCGCAACAAATTCATTTCATTCAATTAATTTTTTCTCATTGGCATTTATGATTTTCTTACCTTTCAAATGGATATTAAATCCACTTCTTAATAGTAAGTACCTTTATTGAAACTAAATCAATATACACTCGGTATCAGAGCCAGGTTTGTTGCCATCTTATCGTGTGTAGTGTTCGTGTGTTATCTGATAACTGATAGCGAACCGATACGATACAGGTGTAGTGGATGTGGTTAAACGCGCACTTTATTTATATTATTTATTAATTCACCAGTATTGATAACATTGTAGCCAGGCAAAGGAATCTTATAACACTTTAAATTAATCTAAAGTTTTTCTGCATGTACTTCACTATGGATGAATTTCATTTTGTGAAACACATTAGGATCGAGAATGTTTTGCAAATCGTTGTCAGATTGAAAATTTCGTTGTTTGAAAAAAATAACATATTTCGGACTTATCCAAAGATCACATTAATATTTATGAGATAATAAACCATTACCATCATCACGCAATAGATATATGAAAAGTTGTCATCTATGAAAAAAATGACAAGTTGTATTATAGTGACTTTCACTTATAATTCAGAAATCATGTTTGACTTGAAAGTTTTATGGCATGGGTTCCGGTCGTTATGAAGCCAGCCAGCTCACGGGGTTATTGTCTCCCCTCTCTCTCTAACGGTGCGCACCCGTCCCGGGAGCGAGCGGGACGGCGCGTATAAAAACTTTCTTATCTACGACGCGACGGTGACTTCTTGTACTCGATGGTACCTATTTAATTTGCGGCGTAAAATTTAAAAGTAACTCGATTTCTCTTCTAGTTTTAAGCTCGAAAGTTACTTGTTTATAGATATTTTTTTGCACAGTGCCCGTTTAAATTTTAAATATTTCTCTTGAATTTAACCTACATTGGAAACTTGTTACTTGCTTTTAACTTAGTCATAAATTATTATCTTTATTTGTGTAAGGATTGGCGTGCGTTTTGCCAATGATAAGGCGAACTAGGTTAAGTTACACTTTATATATAGATATATACATTAAAATTGTTGCTCTATTCAATTTACCTAAGTTCATTTATTCTTCCTCGTAATTTACCATTTCAAAATTATCACTGTCGTTAACTACTCTTGCCTTCCTCGTAGATGATTATATGAGTCATTATCGAATATGCAACTACACACATTATAAGTATGATGTGTCGGTAAATCTTCCATATGTACATTAGTGGCACATTCAGCAATAATTTCCAGCGAGACCATCGCTTTGCTCGTATGAAACATTACGTAATTGAAGGTTCTCTAGCAATATTTGCGAATGCACGAAACGTAGCAAATCAAGCCACTGTCGACGTCACATTGACAGTATAACAATGAGTGCGTTTCGTTTGTCGAATGCACGAAGTTTCAGTGAGCAACGAGAATTGGTTTAAATTGCTATCGTACTCACAACTATAGCTACGTTCTGTTACTTGTATACGCCCTTGTGTATAGAATTGAAGGTTTTATAATGTAATGATTCACGATGTAATAGATAAAATAGCGCTTGCTTAGATGCTTATTTTGGTTTGCTTTGGTATATCCAAATTACGAATTGAAGTCTGTTCTTGTTTGGACTAATCAGACGAAGTTAGTGATCATTTGAAAGTGAAAATCGTTATGTTTAGTTTTGACCATGGTCATTTTGCCTTATATTTATCTTCGCAAACTAAAGTTTAAAACGGAGTTTGCATAGGTTGAAATCGAACCGTAACACGAACACATTTTATGCCTTCATATCTATCCGCCCACGGGTCGTAACGAATGGAATACATTTTTGTTTCGGTGGGCGGCGTGCGGGCCACAGCCTACAGTGATCGGCCCCGCTTGTATGTAGATCGTGTCTAGTAAAGCGATTAATAGAATTGCTCAATTACTCGCCGGTGATGAGCGTTTCGCGTGCTTTTACCACAACCGATACTATCTTACTTGTATTTGCGAATTTCATTTTAACCATTACTGTATTATCACTTTGGTTGGTGATTCTATCATCGTTTAATGCAATATTATCGTCTGGCAGTAGAATTCGTTTATCTTTAACATTTATAGCAATCGTATATCATAATCGATAATCAAGTTAGTCGTCTTGACAGGGTGCAATATTTTTAAGAAGTGTCGTGTCTGTCATTTCAGAGCGTCGTTTCTATTGATTAACCGTGTTTCGATTGGATTCTCTTGAATTTAAATAACAATACATAATTCCACATTCATACAACTCACAGCATATTTACCGCTTGAAAATTTCCGTACAACACGCTGAATTCGCGTTTTATACACATTGTCCATTCGTGCAGTTGACCTGGATATGAGTGGCATAGACTCTCGTACCAAACTCCCCTCCCTGGTGACCTAGTGAGCTTTGTCCAGTGTACATACGGCTGTAAGAGTATCTATCTAATTTCGGCTGTTTTTGACTACCTTTCTTTTGCAATAGTTTTGTATTGACTTTGTTTTTATCTTAAAGTCCTTTTATATACTTTCGTTTTTTTTATTCACCGTTTTTGAAACTACTTTTGAATTAGTTTAACTTGTAATGTTCTTTTTGATTTTTGTATGTGTTTATTTATTTACTCATTGATGGTTTTTTATAGTAGGGCAAATTAAATTAGATGAATTGTAATATTATCATTCTCTTTGACGGATAAAATTAGAAAAATTAACCTAGGAAAAACAAAAATTATATAGCGTACCAATATCCATCTCACAACAAAAAATCAGCGGGTCCATTGACCTACAAAGCTCACCAGCGCGACCGTAAGGCCATAAGACGATCTAATTTTAACGGATTTGTTAGAATGGCCTCATATTGGCCAATGAGGGCCTATAAGAGGCTTACGGATAATTTTTCTTCTCATCTCATTAAGATTGTACCGCTTTTTCCCTCTATCAACTTTTCCTCTAGAACAAATATTACCAACTATTATTCGACTATTCGATTATTCGATTATAAATGAAGTAATTGTCCAATTGCGAGTATTGACGAGAAAAACCGTCACGAAATGAGCAGTTTGTTAATTTTATCGTGCGAAATTTATTTCTGTTCCACTGGGATTTCATTGACATCACATTGAAGGGTTAATATTTTATACAGTCACATGTGTCGTTTCACGCGAATTTAAAACGGTTGACCCTATTCTCTTGCACTCGAACTAGCTCTCGCGCGCCTCTTTTTCTTTATTTTCGGTTTAAATTACCTCCAACTCGTCTGAATTTGCAATCGGTTTCGCATTCATTCTTATATTGTTCCAATTTAGAGTTGAGGCCTATAAAATCAAAGGTGCTATAAAAAAAAGGCCTATAAAAAAAAAGCTGCCTTTGATTTGTGTCTGTCACAAAATTGATGTCACAAAATATTTGATGCCACAAAATGAGTTTTAAGCAGTTTTATATTTTTACTTTGTACTCAAATATAAAGCGATTTTTATTATTTTAAATTCAGACCATTAGAAACATTCTCATTCTCTATATATATCTTTTTTAAAATATAGAATAGCGTGGCTACCTGAAAAAAGGTTATCGATTTTTATAGTTTACTGAATATTTCACAGACTTGGATTTGGCTGCCTTTGATTTTATAGGCCTCAGTTATATTAAGTTTTCCTTTATTAAAGTATTACCTATTTTACAGACGTTGATAAGAAAATTATCCCCAGTAACATTTTTTCTCTTCAGTATGTAAAGTACTCGATATTCGATGGTTTTGTACTTCTGACAATATTTGTACAAAATTACATGACGATCGCTTAAGTATCGTACATGGCATTAAAGCCCAACAAAGTTACACTGGCGTTTACAATACAAATTGTGATTTACGACCGCACTCGGAGACGTATAATGGTCACTTTGTCATTTCGTATAGCGACGTGTAAGTTGTTATCGAGGGTAGAGGTAAATAATAAAGGGTGTAGATAATATTTAAAGACCCTGGAATTATAGCAATACAGTTATTAAATGTTTTTATATATATTTTTTTTTATTTTTACTTTTTTTTCGTATTTAAATGCCCCCTAAATGCCTCATAAAGTTGGCTCATGTGTGTGTTTAGCAAATATCCTCGTGTAAGTTGTTATCGAGCGTCGACGACTCTTACTTAGTCATTGGTCGTTCACAAAAATGTCATTAACCGTTGTCGTATTATATGGTTCGTACTGTGCTGGTTTTCGTCACAATTAATCCACCACATGACCGTGCACCGTTACTCCTACGGTCGCCACAGTTACGTTTCCGAGAGCGATTTAGTTATGGCGTCTGTCGACGACTGCTGACACGGATTTGTTCTCCGACCGACGATCTTTGCTCCAACTCGATCGGGTTTGTCTATTCTATCTCGTATATGGATATTTTCTCATACGGCTCATTCACTTTCATTGACTCTATTTTATTCTATGTTTGTGTGTATCGTTTTGAGTTTTTTGTGTTATGTATGTTTGTGGGAAATAGTTTGATCAATATGATCGAAAGTATTAAGTTTATATATTTTAAAATTGTTATCTTTGTTACGACCTATGTATAGCGCCTATTTCGTTTCACTATTTAGTAATTAGTATGTTAAATTTCAACAAAATCTTATAAGAATTCATCTATAACAATAATTATATCATTAGTATCTCTTTCCAACTAGTATAATATGTTTGAAACTAATTACAAAGTTTCAATTTCAATTTCCACATCGATAATAATTATTATCTACTTAGCCCGTACGAACGACCGACTCACGGATAACTTCTCAAGTTGCGCTATTAATCCATCAAGATAGCAAGCTAAAATCTTACTGAAGTTATATTGCGAGGTTCGAATATCTCCTATGTTATGTGGCTCATAATGTTAAATTTCATGTAGCTGTAGCTATACGAGGAAGGAAACTTCCCACTTGCAAACTTTGCTACTTTGAAAATAAATATCTGATGATCTGATCTTGGAAGGTTATTTTCTATGAAGCTGTTAAATTTGAAAAAAGGATTAAAATGTCCATTCTTTTATTCCACCTATAATTGATAGATAGATCTATTGATGTGGCAAATAAGTGACTGTTTAAGTAAAGTTAAAAAATCTCTTGATAATTCGTAATTAAGTTGAATCTTATGTCATATCATCATCCGTACTAGAACAACGTATTGATTAGATCGTCCTTATAATGGACTAGCTGTTGACCGCGGCTTTGCTCGCGTTGTGTTAAGTATTCTTACAAATCATAGCCTAGCCGTTACTCTTATCTAAATCCGTTTGGTAGTTTTGCGTGAAAGATAAACAAATATTCATCCGCCCTTACAATACTTTCGCATTTAATACGATTATTAGCAGGAAGGATAGGATTCGATATCCACACGTTATACCTACATGCGAGTGCATGTGTGTGTTTATGCATGTACATGTGTTTACATGTGTGTCGAGCGTGTGTCACACGTTAGCGTTCCCTCGCGGACCGGTTCCGTCGAGTCTAGCTTTCTATTTTAATATGGCTATGACTTTACCCATCTGGTTTTAGTTCGTGATTTTTATTGTGTACACATCTCTCTGATTGTGTTTGTGTTTGTGTCATTGTGTGATTTCGTTGACGAAATTCACGAGTGTGCGTGTTGATCTCGATACCAACACGCGTTCGTAAATTCGTGAATGCGTGTTATGATCTCCTATATAATTAATCGTCGTGATTATTGTCGTTATTGATCTGTTGATCGTTTGATTATCATTATTACAAATGATCATTTTTGTATTATTATGATCATTTCATTATACAATTCTGGTATGTTTGATAGTAGTAGTTTTTTTTAACTCAGAAGTATGATTAGGCTTATGTTAAGCTATGGATTCACGTCAATAGTAATGTGAGATTCAAGCTCACTCTCTTGATCGTTAAGTCCAAATGCAATTCCATCGGACTACTGCCACGTACTGCTACTTACTTTTTTGAATCAATATTCTTCCTTAAATTCTAAGATACCTCTTTAGTGAATTAATCTTCATATCGACGACTGAAATACAAAATTGACTAAGTGCCATTTTGTGCGATATAGAATTGTATACATACATTTTGATCTGATTTACATTATGAATAACAAATAATAAAGGGTGTAGATAATATTTCAAGACCCTCTGGAAGTGTGTAGCAGTACAATTATTCGAGTTTTTTTTTTCATATTTAATTGGCTCTCCTATAAAGTTGGCTCATATACTTTAGCTAATATCCTCTCAAGTGTTGATATTTTAGACCGCGCCTATAAAGATACATCTATATATAAACTGTACAATGGCACTACCTACAGCTACATGTAGTACTACAGGTAGTTGCTGATACAAATTGCAGTCGGGCGGCACGAACACGCCGTTTTTATTATATCGTATATTCGTCACGTTATTCACCCGTTTGAATATCTTTGCATTCGTAATCACCAATTCCACACGTGTCTTCTCATTATTGTCCATAAACGGTCCGGCCGGCTCGTTTCTCCGTATTTGCATCGATTGTTTTTTTTTGTGTGTGGCGTTGTGGGTACTACTCGGTATCTACTCTATTTTCGTTTTATTATCTCGTTACCGTCAAACCTTCTTCGGTGAGATCGATTCGTTTCGTATTCGCTGTCAGTTTTGGCACTTCAATTAATTAATCGATAAACGCGTCTCGGTACACATTCAGGTCGCATAAACTTAATTGAACGTGGGCAGTTTAATTAACGTCTATCGATTACGTTTGTATCATTAGTTCTCTTCATATTCATTCGATTGATTTCTCATTCGCGTTTTATTTTATTTCGTTAACTTAATGCCTTTCACTTAAAGTATCATTTTATACTTGTGTTATAATTATTATAATAATATGTTTAATATTATTTTTGTGATCTTCGTGATTTTATAATTCTTGACGTTTGTTTTCGATTGTATTACTAAGAAATTTGTTTTTCTCTTCAATTTTGCGTTTCAATTTCCTATATTTTTTGTCATGATAGTATAATGTTGAATGATCATCATAGGTGAAACATTTTTTAATTCTAATTCAACGAATTGTATTATTATAAGCATTCAAACGTCCACGAATCTTTAACTTTACCTGTGTTTTCTTTAGCTTCAACTGTGTGTATTGTGCTGTACTCGCTCAGTTTGTGTAACAGCAAAGGTCTGAACGGTCGATTCTCCGCTCCGAACCGTTTATCTCGGAACGGGCTCTCGACGGAAACACGGAGGGCTCCTGTTACGACGGCCTACATTAGGCACTCCCACGCGGCGTTGCCTCGTTTCGTGAAATGTTTATGCTGTTAAAGGCTTAACAAAATCGAGTCGAGGAGTCGAATAGGAAAATTGATTTTTTTTTGTTTTCCTATTCGACTCCTAACAGATTTAAGTTAGGTAAGCGATTATCAGTTTTGTCTAGTATAAACTTAATATCTTCAAGTGTAAGTGTTGTTGTGAGTATAATTGTACCGAAGGCTTTGAATTATAGTAAGGTTTTATCACTTAAGTTCGATCAGTCCGCATCAATATATTTGCATAGAGGTTTTCAAATCATCTATCGTCTGTTTAATTGAAACAAACAAAATGTATTTTTTTAAATGAAACAGTTACCGTCTCAAAAGTATTAATTAAACCGACTTAGTTAAAAGACTTAGTCTTGTTTACTGTATTTGCAGTTTATTCCCAGGTGACGTTATTTACAACGTAGAAATGCGCCTTAATTAAGTTAATGACGAGTACAATCTACTAAATGTGAGAAACTTATCTAAATGGCTAACAACTGGTTCTCTTTTGTTTGGAACCGTCCATTGTTGAGCATACAAAACAGTTGCATTAGCCGGTGCGGTTTCTAATTTAAGTGTTTAGTGTAAAGGATATTTCATGTACTATACATATTTACAACGGATTATTTTTTTTTTTAGTTAATTTGTGATAGCAAATGAGTATGCAGTTCACCTGAAGATAAGTGGCCTCTTCTGCCTATAGAAGGTTTTACTACCTTTCGTTTGTATTTTTATAGCATTTGACTCTTGACAATTACGAATGATACACCGATATATCCGTGAAATCTAATATCTTCAAT
>DWGW01001974.1:0-10380 GCA_018247775.1 Udranomia orcinus
GCTGAATGTTACCACTGTTCCATTAATGCACTTTTTATATTATAATACCTAAGTCTTCGTAAGTATACACTGTCGATAGGATATTATTTTAACGTATTTTACGATCCGATAAGTAACTACCATCAGTTGATAGTACCGTTGGTAGTGGGCGGATACCTGAATATAAATTTCAAAATAAGTAGGTATTTCAAGACCTTAAAAATAATCTTAATTCTCTTGCGGCGCTGAAACTTCCGCCTACGAATATGCTACTTATAGGCTATAAAGTTGTATGGTTATGCATATTACACATGAAACCTTTTTCTTATCAGAAAAATCAAAAAGAGATTATTTATAATAATGTAGAAACCTAAGGAGTGTATCTGACATGGACGTCAAGAGTACAATAAAATGTTCGAAAAATACGCTACCTTTTTGCTATACTGACGCCAATTTTGAGCATAAACTGGGACATTTTTAACGTTTCTGCACTCCTTGTCTCTATTCTCCGTGTTTATAATGTCAAAGTCATTAAATTGTTAAAGAAAAATATTTTAGTTTTTATTTACTACCTGACACTACTGTCTGAGAAAATATTAAGCGTTTTACGACTTGCGTCAATGTTTACGGTTCATTAACTTTAACATTTCCGCTTGTAGCGTAATACTCATATTGTTTTCAGCAGAATATACGTCTCCATCAAGTGCTCAATCCTCGACGATATAATTACAACAGATTTAGAACAATTGACACTCTTGTTGATTGGGATTAATCATTAGGCCAGTTGCCAATCAATCAGGTCGAAATTAGACTCAGTGGAATTTAATTGTCTTTGAGCGTCACAAGTGTCGTTAAATTGAAGAAAATTATCAAGAATTTCAATCATTCGTCGTTCAAGGAAGATGTAAACTCAATTCGAATTCAATTTTGATGATCAAAGACTCTCTAAATTAGTAAAACAAAGAGTTTTATACCGTTATCACTTCTCTAAATGTACCAAATGGGGTTTTGGAAGATGTCTTCTCTTGAAGCGTACTATTGATTGTTCTATTCTCCAACTGAAGTGATAGTTCCTAAATAACGTAACTATTTGAAACCTATTGAAATAAATACGTTATGGAACCTATATAATTCGACAAGGGACGCATTACCACTCTCTCTGCTGCCAACAACTAATTCTTGTGTTGTGGTCGGGAGATTTGTATATAATATGCGCCCTTGTGTATCAGCGCAGGTGGGCTTGGATGTAAATATTCATAGGCCTCATTAACCACTAATCATTATTTTAGCACATTTCACTATCGTTCACATAACAATGGAAGACGGCTTATTATGTGTATTTATTATTAAGATTCTTTTACCACATTGCCTAAAAAATGTTTAAGAATATTTCTAATTCAAGAACTGAGTAATAACGCGGCTGGTTAATATTTTACGGTATTAGCAAGGATACCTCCCGACGTCAGTTTAAGCGCGCGATAATTTTCACATTTTCCTATTTTTTCTCCATGAATGCTTCCCAGAGGAAATTTACTCTCATTATTAACCCACGGTTTCCGGGAAAGGAAATTTCAGTCAATTTAAGATAAAAGTCTCACATTCATAAAATCGTCTCTGGTAATTTTTTTTTATAATTTTAAGATAATATTTTGTGCGTACCTTTTACAAGTTGCAAATAATATGCACATACATTTAAGTAGTGATTGTTATTGTTATACGTAATTCATTGTATGCCCTTTGTCATATTGCTTAACATATTAATTACACTGTCACAGAAACCGTTCATGTGTTCAATTAAAAAGAGGAAAGAGTTGGAATAATGAGTATTCATTTTTTAACTTAAACGAACCCACGTTTTTACGCAAAAAAAATAATATTCCTTTGTAAAGATTTTAACATTTTGAGCTTGAATGGTTGCTAAAAAATCCTACAGTTTTACTGCTAGCATTTATTTACAATACAGAGTTTTTGTGTACCGGCGTTCGCTTCACTCCGGCGTCTCTCCGTCTGTTGGGAAAGCTTATCAAAGAATGTGCTATTGAGGACGAAATGCTTTAAAATTTAAAATTAACAGAGTCGGTACGCGTGTAATATTTTTAGCGGTGCTTCGCAGATGACTCTCCAGAAATAACGTTACGGGCGTTTAGTTAGATGTCAAATGTAATCCTGTAACTAAAGATGTTTACTAGTTATGATTTGCAGCATGAGTTCTTGTTTATTTGCTGCAGCGGCTTTGTTCGTTTTAAGTATGTTCAACTTTTAAATCTTTCGCGGGAGCTGTTTGTATAAATATTACTTCAAAGTAAATTAATACTTGATAAAAAGATCCTGGATAATACGTCAGCTACTCATGATTTAAATAAATAAAGAAACAAATAAAATGTCTTATTATTAATGGCTATATGAATATTTCCCCTGATCGGGATGTTTGCAGAAAGTGAATCAAAGGGTTCTCCAAATATCAACCCAAATAGTTACTAGGGTTTCGAGGGCGGAATTTTTTTACAAATTAATAAAGGGCTATTGTAAATTATAAATAATTGAATAGCATAAACCACTTGGCATTGTAAAATCATATTAAAAATATCCGCGATGTCATTGGACTTGGCACAGGTTGAATAATATGATCTTTGTATACGTAGGCAAACGCAGCTGCTTGGTGACAATTCTATAATAGTTATGTTATTATACAAAACGTATCAATGTCTGCTTTTAATCGGCTATTTACCTATCATGCATTAAGTGCTTGGAACTCTTCGTCGTTTAATCCAGAGATTTTTTTTCTATTTCATGTCATCAATGTTCAATGCTTAATGATTTACGTCTACTGGATTCAACCTACTGGTATTTTCTTTTCTTGCTAGTAATATCCTGCTTTCTGAGGAATAAGCTGTTTGAGCTGTAACCTATTTGTAACCAGAACTAGTATCGCTTATGTGGAGTATTTCTATTAAAGCTCTTTTGGAGTTTCTCTTCAGAGTTGTACACAACGTATCTATGGACGTTAGTGATATCATGAAAATGGTACAAAACCCTAACTTGTTTTATAATAATCTATTTCATCCATTACTCCATGTCCATTTTTTTATTCTAAGCAACTCCTACTTTTATTTTACTTATAATAAACATATTTTATTTGAAAACTTATATTCTGGGTATTTTATTGTAGCTACTTTTCATAAAACAAAAGCAGCGAATCATCTTAATGTAATTATTTCTTCCCATAAACTTCATATCATGGACGGATTGAAACGCGACGAATCCCAAATAAAACATGTTTTACCTAGAACCGATCACAAATCCGTTACTACTCCTGAGGACTAGGATGAAATGAAAACGGCTCGGAATAGTATCTTGTTATGCAAACACAGCTCTGTAAAGCAAAACTTGTGTGGCGATGGTGCTTCTATATTCTATTGTATCGCCTTCAATTTGTGTGAAGTCCATTAAGTAGAACAATATCCTACTCCATTTAGGGGTTTGCATCGTTGCTCCGGAAAATGTTAATTAAGTCCATTAGAGATTTGATCACATTGCGCATAATTCAGGAAATTCTTCATTTTAATTTTATTACACTGCCATTATGATTGTGTACCTGGGCTTTCCCTGTTTTTCCTCTTCAATTACTTCAGTGTAGAACGGGCAAAATTCAAATGTCCTCATTATAAGCTAAATAAAAGTGGAGCACTCGCCTGGTTAACGTTTAAAAACATTTTTGAATTTTTCAACTAGTGCCGACTTCCGCTCTCTTGACGAATTATTTTTAACAAAGCACTCGGTTTGTAATAGTATTAGTTAACCCACGTATTACTCTGTCGGAATTTTCTTGACGTGAAACGAAAACGTTTCTGTAATTAAAAAGCGATTTCGCTACCGAAAATAAATTATTAAAACGCGCCATAAAAGTGGGCTTGTCTTTATGAATGCTGTGCCTATGTTTTAATTAGTATACACTGTTATCATTTCACTAAACGTGATATCGTACATTATCGTAAAAAAACGAACTTTTGAAAATTTTAGTAAAGTTTCTTCATTATAATTATTTCAATTGTGTGTTCGTGTAAACAAGATAGAATATATTTATTTAAATAAATTTGGAATAACTAATGACAATAAAAATAATGAACTATCATTTATATTTCATATAATATATAATATAATAGTTAATTAAATATATGATTATATATCTTTCAAGAATTTATCGCGATACATATTGTAAGTGAATATGAAAATAATAAGAATCAAAATATAATAATAAGAATTTTAACAAATATGGCATTCTTACCGAGTTTTGGATAATTATGATCAGGGTAACACGTTCACACAAAACACTAAAACACTTATCCAAGTCTAAATTTAGAGTTTTGTTTGATAATCTGCCACACTTGAAACTATATTTAAACACTTTTAACACACTAATACAGTTTATATATGTCGCACTATTTACTGCATACTACGTTTAGGTATTTGGTCACACTTAGGATTCTAGTTGAGTAGGTTTTAGGGGGGTAAAAATTAACAAGTCCAAAATTATTTCTAAAATAGTGTAAATAGTTTACAAAGAGCGTGTAAACTTCAAAGGTTGCAGGTAGAAAGTTTCAGTCGTTTCTTGTGTATAAATAGGTTGCAGTGGAACTGTCCCATGGGATGCATTATGGAGTGAGAGAACTTGAAGCAAGGGTTTCACTAATTAGGAAGAAATAAAACGAGGTTCCGGAGATTGAGGGTTCACGGGGTAGAATCTATCATCTTGTCACTATTCGTTTGAAGGATCGAGGCTAGGGGTGTGATGAAGAAGTTTTGTGTTCGTTTGGTCGATCGTAGTCCGTAGTAGTGTATCGCGTAGTAGAGCGCGGGGCGCACGGTTGGCTGGCGCGGTGGTCGAAGAGGGACTGCCGTTCGTCCCAACTGCCAAGCTAGCTCGGGCTAGAGCGACAACCCTCGTTTCACGTGCATTCTACACAGCGCGCGACATGCAAACTTACATTACATGCAATTCGTAAATTATTTTTGTTTTGCTCTATGACTAAAAGAAAATTTGCTATTTAATTACAGTTATTTAACACGTTAAATTCTATTGGGTATTTTAAGCTTGTTTGGTGATATTTTTTAAAGCCGACTATTACGTTTGATACGTTATGTTATGTTTAACGGTTAAAATAGGAAAATAAGTTGATCTAGGTATAGAATTGAGTACCTACTTACTTACAGTTTTGTTTTTTAATCTTTGTATTTGAATTATGTTTTTATGTAAAAATATTATAGCACTGGAGTGCTTAGTAAATTGATAAAAAAAATAACTTTGTAATTTTATGTTAAATTGACGTAATTTATTTACGAGATTGGTACAATAAGTTATTCCTCCTTTTTACTATACATATTTTAATGTAGATCTAAGGCAAGTATACCGAATAATTCGGGAATGAAAAGGACACTTAAAATTCGTACTTTCAATTTAGGGGTTTTCTTATTTAAGAGCTAAAAAAATTTACGTAAAAACATTTATAATGTATTTAATAACAGTTGTTGTGTATATAATTTCTTAAAATAATTTATTAACAGTATACACTGATTCTATTAACTAATGTACCATTTACATAGATGTGTATATTAATTATGATTGATGGTTTGAAAGGGAGTAGGGCTTATGACGCAGTGTTTAATAACAATTTACAAGGAAATGGAAATATTACTGCAGTGTTTGTTGATTAAGTGCTCGAGTACTAGTTTTTCATGCATTATGCATTTAGAGAAATGTTTTTACTTCATCATAAGTTGTTTGATAACAGTAAAACTATAGCATTACATGTTTTTTATTATAAAAATACACTTAAAAGAATGATTTTTGGATAATTACTTGCACTTTATATCATTTATGTTGATTTTTTTTTATTCGATTCCGTGCATTTAACGTGTAATACAGAATGAACTTAAAATTGCTAAGTTATTAACCTCCTGATTTTTTTATTCTTCATACGTATGGGTATATCCTGGAACCCGTGAAACATGTCATTTCTTTTGCTACAGAAAAAGACCGTCGTCTTTTCACACCAGAATTGTGTTGTGTGAATCGTATAAGGCGTCCGAAAAAAACCTTGCAAATTCAGGGAAGGGGAATGCTTTCGCAAATTTCCGTTTCTTCCTCTCTAAATAGTAAAAAAAGTAGTTTCTTCCATCTTCAGTGAATTAGCTTACTTTTCAACACTACTTACGAGATCTTTAAGTAGCCTTTACAAACATTGCCTATTATTTACAGAATTACACACGACCTAGAAAATTTATAGCATCTACCACTATCTATTCTTTCGATAACAACTGAATCTATCATGGTAATCGCATTGAACAATCTAATTTACTATAATATGTATTACTTGTGACATATATGACATCTTCATGCGATGGCCAAATCTATTTAATTGAAGCGACTTTGGTGTTTTAAAATAATTATGCTTTTTATGGAATTTCTTTTAATAATTACATTTAATTATGAGTAGATAAATATCGCAAAACCTGGCCGGATCATTAGTTAAAAACTCGTAGATTGAGCAACACGGAACGTGACCAATAATTGGATGGGTTTTCGTGCTTCTGTAGTTAAGTTAAGCAATCGGTTCCGGTGTAACCACTTGATAGCTGTTTTAAACTTTCCCATCAGTTGGGGCCACGGCTTAATAACTTCCGGGAGATTATACTTCTGCATTCTACCTATACATACCTATACACAAATGTATTGTTTGTGTGCGTCCAATTATATTGTAGGAAAAAGGAAGAAAGGAAAAAGTAAACAGTTGTAAGTATTTTTGTTTATTAATAACCTTTTGTTTTAAAATGAATATATACAATCTCAGGATGTTCACTCTAATGAAATTGTAAATAGGTATTCGAAAGCGTATAATTCATTTATAATTCAAAATATTACGTTTAGAGGTGCCCTGAGTATAGGCGGCAATAGCCCAATGCGTACGTACAGTCGTACTTACAATCGAAAAACCGTGGGTATAATCCCCATTCCCCATTGCACTGACGTGAACTTCCTCCTAACACAAGCCTCTAAGCTAAGCTGGAAGGGTTAACAAAATAACTAGCTTGACATCCAGTAGAAAAATGTTTGTCCGTCTTTATAGATGAATATGCAATATTATTTATATGTATTCTATCTGTTTGGTGAATTATGCAACGCTATAATTTATAAGTAAGAATAATTAAGTATGTTCGGACAAGAAGTCCGAACTTCCATCCTTTTATTGTAGGTATATAAATTAGTTTCACTGCAAAAATATAGTATACAAAAAAGTAGCAAATAAGTGTATATCTACTGTACACTCATGAGTAGGTAGCATCTACATATGTAATTCATGTTCTATTTGATGTCGCGTGTGCTACGTGTTTTGCTACGACTTAAGCCTGAGATGAACGCTCTGAGTATGCTCAACGATAACAACACTCTCAAACCGAAACTTGAGAATTCTCCCTACATTGAGCTGTGATACATTTTCAAATACTTGGTATTGTATAAAGTATTTTGTAGTGTAAAGCGTTTTTCCGTATACGACGGGGAGACGGGTGATTTTATTCTTAATTATTAAACAAGTATCCTGTCAATAAACTTCGAATATATTTTTTTTATTTTTGAACAGCTTAATGCCGGATTAATGTTATATTTTTGTATCTTTATGAAATCTATGTTGCATTATATTTAAAAATTCAAACCGAACGAATTGTTAGAATGGCGCACAAAAGCGGTCGGAGAAAATCTAATTTCAAGTATTCATATTACCTACATAGTTTCATGAAAATTGGTGGAATTCGATTATTTAAAATACGACTGTTCAACTACACAGATTTTTAGATTATAATGTTAGCATTATAAATAGAGCGGTTATCATGCATATCGTTGTATACAACAGCTATTTGATAATACTTTGTACAAGATATTTCTTTAGATATTATTTTTCTGTTGTGTCTCTTATTTGTTTTTGGCAGTTCAACAAATATTTCTGTATATTTGTAGTATATTCAATTATCGTGAGTATATTATGCAAACCATTAAACCGCATATCTGGTTATGACTTGACCACAGGGTACACTAGCACAATATTAAATAAATATAAGTTCAAATCAATTAGAAACCGCTTCCGCGTTATAATTGACCATCAGACTGGATGGAAGTTTATCTGAAAATAAGGTTTTCTGTAGTGTTATTATTTTGTGGTCCACACTATGTAATTCAAGTTGACAAATACTATTAACTCGATCAATTCACTCGATGTGCACGCAACACAAATAATAGAAGATGGTGATTCGTCGCAAAAGTTAAAATTTGTCCGGAAGAGTACTAGAGACTCGTCATACTGCTCTGCTAAGAGATAGGGAGAGAGTATTCCCGTATTAGTATGTGTTCTTTCTGAGCATTCATTCGTCACCAGACATGCCGCACAGCCGTTTCGTGCCTACATCTACCAAATAAAATGTAGGACTGAGTTGAATTTCGGATGTTAATGCTAATCGGAATATTGGCCGTGACAGATGGCACTGCCGGCGCTCTCCGGTCTCGTTCCGTTCAAAACAATATAGTCAGACGCACCACATGACGTGTCGTGACGTCATTTTGCGCGTCGGCTATTCTCGTCCGCGCGACATTTCCTCCGCGCATCGCGCCTTCGACCGCCATTTCACGAAACACGAAACACTCGACGACACTCAAAGGTCAATTTTACGTAATTTTAGCATCTGTTGAATTGGACGTCACATGACATATTATGTTGTGCATTCGAAACGGACGATATACTTAGATACAGGTAGAGATTTGTAGACAATTCTAGGTCGTCAACCATTAGAAAGATTCATTTGCGTATGTAGGTATAATGAATATTGATCTGAATACACTAGGATATGTTCTCTGAATCGTTAATTATGTAGAGAGACGTATCTAGCAACCACAGTCTTCCTGCTAACGAACGCTATAATTAGCATCCTATTTCAATGGTCTAAATATGTAGTAATTCCGTTCTGTTTGTTTAATTTTATCTCTTACTTTTAAAGGATCTGTAAAAATTATGTAAAATATATTTCAAGTACATATGAATACAAACTAGAAGCTTAAATCTTTAACTTAATAATCCGGAAGTTATCCGAAATCTTGATCAGGTAACTCTAAATTTATTTGAAAACTGCAAATAATGGCGCAGTCAGGTATGTAGAATATTAATGTGTAACCTATATATTTATCTTCCTATATATTCATCAGTATAAACTGATGTTTGAGGTATCAGTTCTGAAGATGTACAACGTATGTTACTACATTATAATCACATAAACAAGAGTAAAAAGTACTCAAAAATGTATTAATTTGTGACAGATCCGTCATGCACGTCTACGAAGTTGATATGTTTAATTTATAAGCATGTTGACCGTTTATCATATAATTCACTCGATCCACTTGATTTTGTTTTCGTGAAATTTTATTACATGTCCTCTCGATTAGGATTTCCGGTTCAAGAAAGTAAATGACAGACATCTTATATAGATGATGTTGTAGTAGATACTGACTTTTGTCTTTATCTCAATTTAATTTTATTATTGTATGAGGATTATCATTGTACTTAATTAAGAATAAAATGTTTTATTAATTGCAAAGTATACAAATAGTTTTAATAAACTTCATATAAATTTCCATTAGCTTTTATCGATATAAGTGTGTAAGGAAAATAATGAATAAAACAATAAATAATACCTAATACACGTTGTTACGTAAGAAGTATCTAGTTTTTCAATATTTGTAACTCTTCGCTTTTTACTTTTAAGGTGATAGAATATTTGGTGGTGCGACTCTCGAGGTCTTACTGCCGCACCTATTTCTACGTCTGCGTCGATATAAGCTTTTAAAAGGTTCTGATTTGAGTCTAGTAAGACAAGTATACTTACCGAGACATTTAAACTATGCCCTCAGTACTGCAATGTATATCTTATCAGCTTTTGTGTAAATTTCAATTTTTTCTGGGGTATATCGTTATCCCTACTACGATTACATTTTTTATAACTGGGGGTTAGGGAGAGAGGATAACGAACACGCAGTCCACCTGATTCAGTGGTCATTGCCGCCCATGGACATTTCGCACCTTTAGGACGAAAACGATACATTTAAAAAAAATCGATTTTTGAGTTACAATCGTAAAAAGACTTTACAATCATATATATGAATCCTTTAAAAACAAGGTAAAAGAACATTTTCTTGAACTAAGTAGTCACTAAATGTTTCTTTTAGTGTAAGTATAACTTCATTATTGTCACTCGTATTAGTTCATATATTAAATTATTGTACACTATTCCTCTTTCTTTCTTTTTTATGTTTCTATTCTCTACCCAAAGGTTGCCTGGAAGAGATCGCTGCTTTAGCGATAA
>DWGW01001975.1:0-10376 GCA_018247775.1 Udranomia orcinus
ATTGCGAGGTATGTGAAATGCATACATTATTATGTACATCATATATTTTCATGTCTTTGTGAGAAAAAAATTGCGATATGTAACATGTTACACACTAATCGCTAAAAATAATATAAAATATGTTAAATTAAAAGAGTAATAAAGAGGTTATATGAAGTTCATTTAGTGTATTTCTATAACATATAATGATAAAAATATTTGATTCTTGATTCTAACCTTGGGCTTAGCCAGGATCATGAACAATATAATATATAAGCAATAGAGCCCTAATGACATTGACGTCGTGAACCCCGCAGGTGTGCCAGCAAGGCGGCGAGATCATCCTGTGCGACACGTGCCCGCGCGCCTACCACCTGGTGTGCCTCGACCCCGAGCTGGAGGAGACGCCCGAGGGCCGCTGGTCGTGCCCGCACTGCCAGTCCGAGGGCAACCAGGACCAGGAGGAGGACGACGAGCACCAGGAGTTTTGCAGGTAGTTACCTACTTACTTGTGCCGTCAAGTATATAAAATCAAGTCGAGTAATGTTGTGAAGTAAATTGCTGTCTTGACGACGACAATACGATCAACCAATTGAAATTTTATAGAATTTTATTAAAAGTTTATTTTTACAATGATTTTTAATAAAGATTACAGGTATTCAAAAATTTGCTAAAAATTTGGATTTTTCCTAATACCTTAATTTTTTTTCCTAGTGTTCTTTAGTTTTGATTGTTCAATATTCATTTTCACAGAATTTGCAAAGACGGCGGAGAACTGTTATGCTGCGATTCTTGTCCATCTGCCTACCATCGTTTCTGTCTCAATCCACCGCTGGAGGAAGTGCCTGATGGAGATTGGAAATGTCCAAGATGTAGTGTGAGTAATTCATGTTGTAGCATAGAACCACTTTGTTTTTTAATGGTTACTAATAAATGCACTACTATAGTATTTTATATTAGTATAAGACTAATGGCTATCTGATTAGTAACAATTGTAGCACTAAATAAGATATCCAAGTATATATAGTAGTATATTTTTTGTCTTTTCTTTTGAATAAAGTAGTATTCCACATTTATTATATAATACTACAAAATTTAATAATCTTGAATTAATGGGCATTTGTTTATTTGTACTATTTTTTTTTACTTATTAACATTTCAAAATAAAGATATGAACGAATAAAGATATGATAACTAATTTAACAAATGTACGTAATTGCAGTGTCCTCCGTTGGATGGCAAAGTGGCGAAGATCCTGACGTGGCGGTGGAAGGAGCACTCGGCCAAGTCGAAGGCGCCGCGCTCGCGCGAATTCTTCGTCAAGTGGCACGAGCGCTCGTACTGGCACTGCAGCTGGATCTCCGAGATACAGGTCAATATGCAGTGTGTGAAGCGCGCATAGCCCCGGATAGCGCATAGCGCGGCTTGTGGCTCATTGTGTAGATTCCATGCGATGGTGCAAGTTAAGTAAAACGACAGGCGCAGTCTGTAGTTAGGGTGGGTTGGATGGGTTTATTCTTCAGGGGTAGCAACGCATTTGTCAATTGGTCGGTTGTCGGTTGGTTGGTCAACCTGAGAAAGATCATCTCTTTCATTGTTCATTAGAGATTGTCGACTATATGCTCGTTACATAACATTACATGACTCAAGCTCATCTCTATCGGTAATCTTCCAGATCATCATCAAAAATCGTATAATAATTTTATTTATGTCGTATTTTGGTACATTTCTATATAATAAATAATTTTAATTTCAGTTGGACGTGTTCCATCCGCTGATGTATCGCTACTACATGCGCAAGTCGGATCCCGAGGAGCCGCCCAAGCTCGACGAGCCCATCGAGGAGCGGGAGATGCGTAAGCGACTCAAGAGCAAGTACCATCAAGACCAAGACCCGGATGAGAAGGCTCTGGAGGAGAAGTATTATAGGTGGGCATGAGTTATGTGGGTAGTAGATCAAATCGAATAGAAAAAAAAAGTTAGGCAATTAAAGTTTGTTCTTTTTTAAGGGCAGCGGATTAAGCCTACTGCTATGCGATTAACGGTTGTCTTTTATATGGCATTTTAACCATCAAACTGCTAACAATAAATTTGTAAACAAACGACTAATCAAGAAATTGAATATTAAATTCGTACATATACTATTTTAAATCCACATAGAGAAAACCATATAGAAAAGCAAATAGAACTCACCAAAACCAATAACTAGCTAGCCAACGCCCTGTTACTGTATAAAACTAGCAATAACTTAAGTTTCCTAGTGACGAGTGTCACTAGTTAGTGAATCATATCCACTTCGATCGAATCATGTTATAACGAGGTTATTTATTCGCGGCAGGTTCGGCGTGAAGCCGGAGTGGCTGGTGGTGCACCGCGTGATCAACCACCGCACGTCGCGCGACGGCACCACGTACTACTTGGTGAAGTGGCGCGACCTGTCCTACGACCAGGCCACCTGGGAGTCCGAGCACGAGGACATCGCCGGCCTCAAGGCCGCCATCGAGTACTATCAGGTAACTGGCTGCTTTCACCTGCCAGCTATATCTTCTGTTGGATGGGCTCTCTTTGCCTAATAAAGCAGATAGATACTGTAATCAGATAGATAGATACTGTAATAATATAATGTGAAGTATCTTTCCTGTGTGTAACACTTAATGACTGATGTTACTGCCATGAAAATCATTGTTGAAATGAGAAAGTTTTTTTTACATTTTACTTTCAGGAGTCATAACAATATACAATCAATTTATTATTATATTCAGTTGTCTAACTTATTTTTCAAATTCACATATTACATACAATTCTATGTCCGATTTTATAACATGTGTTTGTTTGAAAACTTTGAATTAACTATGATTTTATTTTTGTTAGGATATGCGAGCCTACGTAACTTCAGAAGGCAAAACAAAAGGAAGCAAAGGAAAGAAAGCAGGTCGTAAAAGCAAGAATAAGGATGTTATTGATGATGATGAGAGCAGTAGTGGCTTACAGATGAAACCGAGAAAATACAATCCTCCTCCCGATCGCCCTACTACTAATCTTAACAAGAAATATGAAGATCAACCTCCATTTGTCTATGAAACTGGTATGCAGCTCCATCCGTATCAGTTGGAGGGTCTCAACTGGTTGCGGTACTCCTGGGGCCAAGGAATTGACACAATTTTAGCTGACGAGATGGGTCTCGGAAAAACTATCCAGACTGTTACATTCCTGTACTCACTTTTCAAAGAAGGACATTGCAAAGGACCCTTCTTGGTCTCTGTACCTCTCTCGACGATCATTAATTGGGAGAGAGAGTTTGAGCTCTGGGCACCGGACTTGTATTGTATTACATATGTTGGCGATAAGGACTCCAGAGCTGTTATAAGAGAGAATGAGTTGACATTTGATGACGGCGGCAATAGAGGTGGACGACCATCGAAAATAAAGTCACAAGTTAAATTCAACGTCCTACTCACATCATACGAGTTAATATCAATTGATTCCACATGTTTAGGATCTATCGAATGGGCAGTTCTCGTAGTTGACGAAGCCCACAGGCTAAAGAGTAATCAATCTAAATTCTTCAGGCTACTGGCTGGCTATCATATTAACTACAAACTACTCTTGACTGGTACCCCCTTGCAGAATAACCTCGAAGAATTGTTCCATCTTCTTAACTTCTTGAACAAGGATAAATTTAATGACCTTGCCGCTTTCCAAAATGAATTTGCCGATGTGTCTAAGGAGGAACAAGTGAAGAGGTTGCATGAGATGTTGGGCCCGCACATGCTGCGGCGTCTCAAAGCTGACGTACTGAAGAACATGCCAACGAAATCGGAATTTATCGTTCGTGTCGAACTGTCTCCCATGCAGAAAAAGTATTATAAGTATATTTTGACAAGGAATTACGAAGCCCTTAACCCTAAGAGCGGTGGACAGACGGTTTCGTTGCTTAATGTGATGATGGATTTGAAGAAATGCTGTAATCATCCTTATTTGTTCCCTGTCGCTGCTGAGGAAGCGCCACTGGGACCTCACGGTAATTACGATACTCAAGCCTTGATCAAAGCATCCGGTAAACTCGTCTTGATGTCCAAAATGTTGAAGCAGCTCAAGGAGCAAGGACACAGAGTCCTCATTTTCTCTCAAATGACAAAAATGTTGGATATTCTTGAGGATTTCTTAGAAGGGGAAGGCTACAAATACGAAAGGATTGATGGTGGTATTACTGGTACAATTCGTCAGGAAGCTATTGACAGGTTTAATGCTCCTGGCGCACAGCAATTTGTCTTCCTACTATCAACCAGGGCCGGTGGTCTGGGTATCAACTTGGCGACCGCCGATACTGTAATTATTTATGATTCTGATTGGAATCCGCACAATGATATTCAAGCTTTTTCGCGAGCTCATCGTATCGGTCAAGCAAACAAAGTAATGATTTACCGATTTGTAACTCGTAACAGCGTGGAGGAAAGAGTTACTCAAGTAGCTAAGAGAAAAATGATGTTGACGCATTTGGTCGTACGACCTGGTATGGGTGGTAAGGGCGCCAATTTCACAAAACAGGAATTGGACGACATTCTCAGGTTCGGTACGGAAGAATTGTTCAAAGAGGAAGAGGGTAAAGAAGAAGCCATTCACTATGACGATAAAGCTGTCGGTGAGTTACTCGATCGTTCTAAGGAGGGTATAGAACAGAAAGAGTCATGGGCCAACGAGTACCTTAGCTCGTTTAAAGTTGCCAGTTATTCCACAAAAGAAGGTGATGGAGAAGAAGAGGTTGACACTGAGATTATTAAGCAGGAAGCCGAGAACACAGACCCAGCGTACTGGATTAAACTGCTCAGGCATCATTACGAACAACATCAAGAAAATGAATCCAGAACATTGGGTAAAGGTAAAAGAGTACGTAAGCAGGTTAATTACAACGACGGTAGTGTTGCACAAACCGAAAACAGAGAAGACTCGACTTGGCAAGAGAATGGCTCGGATTACAATTCCGACTTCTCTCAGGGCAGCGAGGATGATAAGGAAGACGATGACTTTGATGAGAAGAATGATAATGCTGATATGCTTAGCCGAAGAAGCAAGAGGCGTCTCGAAAGACGTGAAGAGAGGGACAGACCATTACCGCCATTACTTGCTAGGGTCGGTGGCAACATGGAAGTTCTCGGTTTCAACGCCAGACAGAGGAAATCCTTCCTTAACGCGATTATGCGATACGGAATGCCACCTCAAGACGCATTTAACTCGCAGTGGTTAGTGAGAGATCTACGCGGTAAGTCCGAGCGAAATTTCAAAGCTTATGTTTCCTTATTCATGAGGCATCTCTGTGAACCCGGTGCCGACAACGCTGAAACATTCGCGGACGGTGTGCCCAGAGAGGGTCTGTCTAGACAACATGTTCTTACACGAATTGGCGTGATGAGTTTAATCAGAAAGAAGGTACAAGAATTCGAGCATATTAACGGCTACTACAGCATGCCTGAGTTAATCCGAAAGCCAGTCGAACCGGTGAAAATAACGGGTGCTGCAGGGGAGAGCGCTGCTCCCAGCCCTGCGCCATCAACTGCCACCCCGATCACTTCGGCAGCCCCGTCGCCCGCGCCCACGCAAGTCACACCAGCCTCAGGCCAGGCTCCAACTCCTGGAGGATCTGAAAAAGACGAGAAGGAGGAAACCAAGGAAGAAAAATCTGAGGCCAAAGAAGCCAAGGAAGAGCCAATGGATACCAGTGATATTAAGGAGGAGAAGGAGAAACCAGAAGAAAAGGAACCTCCAAAGGAAGTGAAAGAGGAGAAGGAAGCAGAGCGACGAATGTCTGTAGACGAAGAATCTCCGAAGGAGGATGATAAACCAGAGGAGAAGAAATCGGATGACAAGGAACCGGTTAAGGTTAAGGAGGAAACCAAGGACGACAGTGACAAGAAGGACGACGCTAAGAGCGAGAAAGCGGAGTCTGAAAGTTCAGAGAAGCCGAAGGACGATAAGAAGGAAGATGACGACGACGATGTCGTGTTAGTTAAAGAGGAGGAGGATCTCAAAGTAGAACGGAGGAAGTTCATGTTTAACATTGCTGACGGCGGCTTCACGGAGCTTCATACGTTGTGGCTGAACGAGGAGCGAGCCGCGGCGCCAGGTAGGGAGTACGAGATCTGGCACCGGCGACACGACTATTGGCTGCTCGCTGGCATCGTGACGCATGGCTACGGCCGCTGGCAGGACATCCAGAACGATCTGCGCTTCGCCATCATCAACGAGCCGTTCAAGATGGATGTCGGCAAGGGCAACTTCCTCGAGATCAAGAACAAGTTCTTGGCGCGGCGATTCAAGGTACCTATTTTGAATTTTCGTTTGACTTGCAAGTAGGATAGTTAAATGTTCATACCAAAATAATCTGGTATTTCGAATATAGGGATATGTAGATGTATTTGTAGTGTCATCTAAGTGACATGATCGACCTTTCTGCTAGTTATATTATCATAGTTTAAGTGATAGTTTAGTTGACAAACGTTTATAGATATATTAAAGTTTATAGATATATTAAAGTTTATATTAAAGATCAATTGTGTTTGTGTATCTAAAAAAAAAAGAGTAGTATTTTTTTACCTTATTAGCTAAGATAAGAAATTGAAACATATGTCATATGTTTCAACTCCTCACTAAGCTTTTGTTTGAGAATCACCAAATCAAACTAGTTACAGTGAGTAAGCGGTACAAATCTTTTCTCAATTGATAATAAATACGAATGATCTATGTTCCACAGCTGCTGGAACAAGCGCTGGTGATCGAGGAGCAGTTGAGGCGCGCCGCGTACCTGAACCTGACGCAGGACCCCAACCACCCCGCGATGTCGCTCAACGCGCGCTTCGCCGAGGTGGAGTGCCTCGCCGAGTCGCACCAGCACCTCAGCAAGGAGTCGCTGGCCGGCAACAAGCCCGCCAACGCAGTCTTACACAAGGTTCGTTATATGATCACCTTATGTTTGTTGCAAGTAAATACAAAGTCTGTTTATTATTAGTAATTAATTATTTTCTAAATTATGAAGAAAATGAAAGGAATATGATAATTATTTAGATTAGAAATGTCAGCAACAAAATTCATATGTAAAGGATTTCCTAAGACTACAATTGCAACTTTTTAATAACTTATCTAGCTACTATTTAACTTATTCTTGATGTTTCTTCTTGCGTATTCCTGAAGTCCCGCAGTTACTGGGACCAACATTAGTTGCTCAGCCACTCTCCGCTAGGTTATGTGTAAAGGAAGGCGATATGATCGGTGGTGATGTGTGCAGGTGCTGAACCAGCTGGAGGAGCTGCTGTCGGACATGAAGTCGGACGTGTCGCGGCTGCCGGCCACGCTGGCGCGCATCCCGCCCGTCGCGCAGCGCCTGCAGATGTCCGAGCGGTCCATCCTGTCGCGCCTCGCCGCCACCGCCGGGAACCCCACGCCCACCGGTATGCACGTACCAAACATATGACACACAAACACTAACACCCATAGTGCATTCTATATGCTTTTGAATCTACCTGAAATCTACCTTTGAATGGCTGACAAGACAAAAATATTTGATGTTAAACAACAATTGAAGTGCCTGAGTTTTTTTCAAATATCTCGTAATTATTGCAGACTTCCACATTAACACACATTATTTCAAACATATATTTTACAACACAACACATTTTTCTTAATTAATTTCCTTGTAATTGTGTTCTAACATCTCATTTATTTGCTGTACAGCAGTAGCAGTATCCCGTCGTGGCATCACTGTAAAGACATTAATAATTTCCTCCGTTTTGGTGGGTTAAAAAATATAACGAAAGTAAATAATGTTAACTGTACAGCAGCGATGCCGCAATTCCCGGCCGGGTTCCAGCCGGGCGGCTCTCTGCCGGGCTTCTCTCCGGCCGCGGCGGCCGCCGCCAATTTCTCCAACTTCCGGCCGCAGTACTCCGTGCCCGGACAGCCCGCCGCCACCGCCTCTTCCAACGTGAGTCATTAATTAATTGTAATACATACTAATATTATAAATGCGATAGAAAAATTGCCTGTCAAAACGTGACTTTTTCCACATTTGAACCACTGAACAGATTTATATGACATTTAATATGGAGCAAATTCACGTAAGTTTATGTCGCGAAAAATAAGTGGGTGGATGTTTTATTTTATGGTCGCCAAAGATTTTGTCCTAATTTATAATATTGGACAAGCAGCGGGCAAAAACTAGTATTTATATGTATAATTGATGAGCCTGTATCAATGTCATATTAATAAAATAGACTTATTTCTGCAATCAACACTTGAGAGGGAGCTTAATTTTAAATGATGTTTGAAAATAAAACAAGATAATTATAACAACTGTATTTTTCATTTTCAGAAATCATAAGCCTGCGTGACTCATTACTACTGAGTTGTGTATCAAGTTGACGAGCATGCTGGTAATATTTATATCCACTTATACATTTTAAAATTATAAATGTACTGACTCATGTATTAATCTAAAGTAATTATACTGTTTCAGAGAGCGGCTGCATAGATCAATATTTAGAATTTAAGCTTTCCAAGATTCCTGTTCCACCTTGGGTTTGAAGTGATAAATTAGTGATTAGTGCAGTTAGGTACATAATGTTATGTCATATTAAACAGAACTCTCACAATATTATTTATTTCATCCTGATCTGTATGAATCTTGTTTATTTTATAAGTGATTGTGGACTTATGAAATCTTTATTTTTAATTTACCAAAAATGAAAAATTGAATAAACATATAATTAAGTGAAATCTGTTGTTTTCTTTCCATTCCTTTAATTTTTTTAACCTTTAAATTTTTTAACCTTTAAAGATAACCTTTGCATAAATAACCTTAAAAAACCTCATAGGGTAATGTATAAATTGTTAAAGGTATCGCATAGAGTTTTTTCTAGTTGCATATATTATGAGCTTCTTTAATTTTTTTTATAATGACGTTCTAATCGATTTGTAATCTAAGGTGCTAAAAGGAGAAGGCAATTAGCTCATGGGACTTTGTTGATAATAAAATATGTGTAAAATATGTAAAACATTTCATTTATTTCTTAATTCATCGATTGATAACAATATTAAAGGTACAAAAATATCACCATGTATAAGTGTCATCTTCTGTATTGTATTTAACACTGTCTATTGATTTGATTAAACTAGGATCAGAGGAGCAGAAATGCTGCAACATTTCCTCGCTCATTCCACAATCTGATAAATTCTCCTTATTAAACGCTTTGGTAAACTGGTTAGGTTCATTTTCTTTTGAAGATTCATCTGAAACAAATAATTTTACTTATCAGCATAAACTCAAGATCCTATATCCTATAAACAAATTACATTTGCCTATGAATGGGATACATCAATTTATAGACTAAATTTAAATGAAGAAATAAATGTAAAGTAATGGAAAACAATACCTTCAGCTATACTATGAGCTGCCCACGAGAAAGCCAGCGTGGGTTGATGTTGCGCGAATGTCGCACTAAACTGGGTCGACGTACTTGTCTTCAAGACATTGAACAGTGAATGAACTGTCGTTGGTAAGATTGGTCCTTTAAGTTCTATTGAGTAATATTTCTTGCTGTCTGAATGGATGACGTTTTCCCGGACCTGTAAAGGAGAAAATAAATTTATTACAATGTTTTTTTCCTTTTACTGTGAGTGTGATAAATTTAATATCTAATGTTGATAATCTAACTTGAATAGCAGTGGAAAAATGTGACATGACGTCCCACTCATTTATAAAAACATTACTAACTTATAACTTTATATATATACACAGTTTAGGGGAGTGGTTCAATAAAGAAAATGAATTCATCACTACATTAATTTTCGTGCCGCCCAATAATTCCTGTCAAAACGAATTATGAATTCATATATTTATATAGATTCTTAGTTATTCAATGTCATAGTCATGAACGATTTGACATCAAATTTTTTTCTCAAACCGGTCCGTTGCAACGCAATACGGAATACAATCTCCCAAGTTGGAGATACAAATGGGTGTACAAAACTCTAGTGGAGCATGGACAGGCCAGGCACCTTCAGAGACTGCAGCGTGCCGCCGTGGAAGGCGGTGGGCGCGAGCAGCGTGGGCGGCACGCCGGCCAGCGCGCCGGTGGGCGCCACCAGCGACTTGGCGTTGAGCAGGAAGTTGAACAGCGCCTGCGCCTCCGCGCCGCGCGCCAGCACCAGCGACTGCGCCGCGCGGTCCACGCGGCTCTCCGCCGCCTGCGCCAGCCGCGCCTGCGCACCACCACCTTCACTTAACTACTAGATGCATACGCAGTCAAAACTCGGTTCGACTCCGGAGGCAGGAGTGTTCTTGCTGCTCACCGTTAGGTGTTCCAACTTTGTCCTCAAGTGCCATAATATTTAAAAACAAAAACATT
>DWGW01001976.1:0-10374 GCA_018247775.1 Udranomia orcinus
ATCGGAGCATAAGAGTGAAGGAATAGAAAGTGCACCTGTGTTTGCGCACACGCTTGTGCACTATAATATCTCCCGCGCAGATGGCTGATCTCCATTGGATTGGTCGCCGTGGCCGAAACTCGGTTAGGAGAACATCAATATATGTACCCACACTTAACTATGTATTCATCAAAGAGACCTAGGCGAGATTTGATGCTGACTATAATGTAAAAGTCAAATAAATACCCATAATGCTTCGCAACAAAATGGACTTGAATGTAGCTAGGATACTAGCTGGCACTGATTGGTCACTATGACCCATGGCGTTTCTGAATAAAGTGTATCATATACTGAAATGGGATTCTGGCTGAGTCGTTATTTTGAGCATAGTTTACGCGGGGAATTATGTTATGTCATAAAATATATTTTACTATAGAGTACTGTAAAGGTAGTGTTTATGCACCATTCCTTTAATTTGATTTAATTTTCATTAGCTAGCACCGATTTAGGTTTGCATCAGAAGTAGGTTTGGCGGGACTGGAGTCAAACGACGAAACGATGACCTTTGACCAAACAGTACCATTTCATAGTTGCTTATACTTCCTTCGAAGGTTTTGAGGTTTTTAAAGCTTCAGCTCCGTGTCTTCTACATAGTAATGAGTGGTATCCCATCACGAGTGTATCTATTATAACCCCACTCATGTTGTATTGTTATGTATTGCATTGAACACAATCTTGTCACACAAGTGCGCGCAATTACACAGCTGCACGGTACAATGATTACCTGCCCTTGTTAATGCGTTCCTGGTAATTGCATACAGAGACTGTTTACATAAGACACAATATAAAATAATAGTTATTGTAAATAATATATGTAGATTCTTTATTAGAATTTGCTTACGTGTCATCTTCTACTATCGAAAGCTTCTACTATTGTTATGCATCCGGAGAATACACTAATATTTTAATTACAGCGCATTACGTTAATTGCTTGTGGTTTTTCAGATTACTGTTTTTATTATATATTCCTTCATTGTTCTAGTTAGTTAAGTATTCAGTTAAGAGTTGGTGTTCTTGAAAAATAAAATTTTGAGTTAGATGAGTCATTGACCAGTTATTAATTAATATTACCTGTAACTATTACATAATTCTGAACATCATTATAAGACGGAATATGCGTAGCGGTAATGCTTGTAGAGTCAAAACTGCGTATCAACGAGTATAATATTCAAGTCTAGAATTGAGACGATAATTGGTCATTATTTTTATAGATGGTAATAATAAAATTGTATCTAATAAATTCTACTCTATTAATTTGTTTGTTCGTCTTGTCTTCATATATCCAGGCGTGTTGTTGCTAAATGACTTGCGATTTCTTATTGTACTAATAGACATAATTGCTTACTTACCTGGGAAGATGAAATATCCTGTACAAAAACATATTTCATATCCCGCACGGTAATATTAATCCCGCGTTAATGTTCGTTCATTAATCAACGCCAGCCAGACCTTATGCGATATGTTTTAAGGTTTGCGCCTAATGTGTAATTGTACAGTTGAATTTAAATATCATGTCGTCAAACTAATTCCTTAATCTTATAAGTCCATTTTGATAAAATTTACAGAACATAAAAAATCTGTATAATAACTTACATTTCGTGTGTCGCAAAATGTTTGTGTATTAAGAACATTTTCCATCAATGTTTGTGTGATATTAACATTTTACAACAGTCAAGTTTAATCTATTATCTACCATTTAAAAGGAATAAAGGTAAATGTAATCATATCGAGACATTGAATGCACGAAAAACACTTTTCTTACCGACAATCAGTCTCCACAACAATAACCGGTTACACCTGTAGTAGACTTTTTTCATTGGCAATATTTATATTTACTTATGTACTTAATTCATTATTCTGTACTTAGTTCGATTAGTAGGAACTGTAAAAGGAGATAAGTATATAATAAAAAAGTTACTTATAATATGTCATGTAGTTAGTTTTTTTTGGTATAGTTACAATACACTACGACAACACAGTCCTACTGGAAAAAAAATATTTTATGTAAAGCCAACATTTTATTATTTTAAACTCTAAGCAAATAATTTAAAAGTGGAATTTTGGAAAATGCACAATTTTAAAATTTTCGTTCATTTCATAGGCGAAATGTTCACAATATCGTATCCAATTTTTTTAAGTCGCTAAAAACTTTGTCGTTTCGTTTTGAATGGTAAAAATATCAAAAACGCGGGTTATACAGATTTGATTCGTATGGTATGTGCCAGAATAATTTAAAAAAGATTGCACGTCGCAGTTTTTGATTTGTTGCGATTGATCGAGTTGTGTTTTTAAGTTTGTTTTCAGTGTTTGTTTCGGTTAGTGGGGTACGAAAATTATCACTTTAGTATTAAATTATAATTCGGTGTCCAATATGTTGAGTAACTTTTACTCAGATTTATCTAAGTTGGAATTTTATTTATATTATTAATCACTTTCAACTTTTTGTATATTTTTACAGCATCGTTGTTGTGTGCTCATAAATTATACTTAACTGTATAAATGATATGATATATGTATATTGGTACGACGAGTAGCCGCAAAGATGTCTTTTTTTTATCAAGTAGACAGAGTAATAAACACAAATGATGAAATAGTTTTAACAATATTGTTGCAAATCCTTACAATGCGTAAAACTTTTCTATTCATGTTTGAATGTTCCACAATGTTGAAGACGTAGTTCGTGTGGTTTTACTATTGCTGCAAAAATATGTGACATCATAATACCGTGCGATAAACAAGCGTGCGTGAAGTTTGCGTGCTTTTGCTCCAATAATTTACAACAGTCACGTACATAGAAACGTGAATAAAAATAAAAATAAAAACATTGGTATTTGTATATACCAACTGTCAGTCTTATTTGTTTCGATACATTAAAATATGCATTAATGTAAACAAGTCCGTTTCAATTCTGTAAGTGAAATGTACGAAACACCGTGTCTACTGAATAAAGTGTACAAAAAAGCGAACGAAAATAGTCGCCGAAACTTTTTCATTTAGTTTTGAATGCTCAAAAATGTTGGAAGCGTGGTCCCCGTGAATCTGCTGCAGTTGTAAAAATACGGCACACCAGTTTGGAAAAGCGCGGTCGTACCTGCTAAGTGTTGTGTATGGTCTGTCGCGGAGCAGAGTTGCGTGTTTTGTTCTCTTTGCTTTCAAACTTGATACGTTTGCTGGCGAAAATATGTAATAAAAGTTTAGTTTAGTTCAGTTAAATATTCATCACAATTCTGCAATAGAAATGTACAAAACACCATGTCTAATAAAAAAGTGAACAAAAGGTGAACGAAAAAAGTCACTGAAACTTTTTCATTTAGTTTTCAATGCTCAACAATGTTCCCGTGAATCTGCTGCAGTTGTAAAAATACACCTTTGAAAGAGCGCGCGCGGTCGGCCCTGCTAAGTGTTGTGTATGGTCCGGTGCGGTACAAAGCTGCGTATTTTGCTCCCTTTGCTTTCAAACTTGATTCGCTTGTTAGCGAAATACGCGGCGATGTTACTTCGAAATTATAATAGTTAAAAATATTTTTATAATTTATAAAAGTTTAGTTTAGTTTGCAGTGCTAGAAGCAACGGAACTTTACTCGTTAGTTTCTTAGCTTAATTAATGTTCTTTTTCGAGAGAAAAATAAAGTTGATGACGACATATTTCTAATTAAGCTTTGTGAATTTAAATGAGTGATATACTCGTATTAATTGATATTGGAGTTAGCTATTATGTACTTGAGTAGCAAAATAGAAAAAATTGTATTTTAAAATTGAATATGCTATGTAATTTATACGTACATATATATTTCCGGAGTGATAGAAGTACCTAATATGATAAATTATTTGTGTATACCTCATACTAAGTTAGGAATTTTGTTAAGTAATATGAATTGTTTAGAAAGTATATTATTAAACTGTTATTATACAACGGCAAAAGGATAATATACTATAAACTATCTATTCGTTCTATTCACATAATACTAATAATAACGATCCTCGTTGCAACTTATTGTAAGCAGCGCCTCACTCATGATCAATAATAAGGCACGAACGCCCACAGCACTTCAATACGGCCCTTTGTCAGCAATATCTGTCCTTTGTCATATTCCTTTTCACGGAGACTTTACGGGTCAACTTCCAAGGCCTTCAAAAGTGTTTGCTCTCTGTGTGTTACCTATCACTTTATACAACGAAAATTATTCATCTTAGAAGTTATATTGAACACTATTCTGTAATGATCATTTCTATTAATAACGTCCATTTGACTTAAATTAAAGCTAATAAGATCTGCTATTATTCAATCATAAACTGTAAGTAGCATATTAAAATGAACTGCAGATTTAGTTAACACATTCGTATGAATTTTATGTATGTCGAGTTTCAGCTCTCGGATTTTCTACTTTTACGACTCTATTATCCCGTACCCTTAAAGTTCAAGTCGTTGAGTTAATAAACTAAACTTAATATCTTTTATACCATGTTAATAGACACTATAAGAAATACTCCAGTCTCGAAATGCAATCAAAATCAGTGCATTGTTTCAGAAAGTTCTTCCGACAAGAAATTTAAAGAATGTTATAAATGAAGAAGGCATTCAAGTTCTTTCTTCATTTATAACATTTACAATTTTGTATACAATTTAAATTCAAAGTTGTAGGGTATCGGGGGTAATTAATGACATCGGTATATTATTATACATCTTGGTATTTCATTGTTTTAATTTCAACTGGTAACTTCCAGTATAACATGAGATACAATGAATAGTTTTAATTTCAACTGGTAACTTCCAGTATAACCTGAGATACAACGAATAATACACGAGTTCGCTTCTTTTTAGTGGTTAATAAAACTCGGACAACATTTACGAAGACAGTGCTATAAAAATTGGCATAAAATCTCGGCGCCGAAAATTTTACGACGTAGCATTCATAAAGCGTGAAAGAGGAACATGAAATGATTGGATAAAATGCCTTCTAAGCATTCGTTATATTGGACATATCCAATTGTGTATAATGTTTAAATAGTTGTTCGTTCAATGTAATTGTATGTTACAATATCTAGACGTGATAACGCGGAGAACACGTAAAAGAAATATGTTTTCAAAACTAATCATTTCCAATATTACATCTATTTCTGCCTTAGACCAGAAAGACATACTTAATCGAGGCATTCCAACTCATCTTGTCAGCGTTAGCTGGGCATTTATTGACCACAAAAACATAAGAAAGACCTTCGATTCTATTTTCGACTGATTACAAATGATCACGGTGATTACAAATCATACGCTCGTTTGCTACCGAGTTTTGCTGCGATGTTATGAAAAAATCAATTGGTTGTTGCTATTATGTGTGGTTACTGCATTACTGCATCTAATAGTTATCTAATCCAAAAGGAAATTGTAGTAATTAAAAGTTTCTTATAGAAATTGACTTACCTCACCAACTACTGCCGGTGTAATACATATCATGCCGGTATATATACGTGGAACCAAAAAAAGGGTATTATAAGATACTGGGATAATATTTTATTCTTAAAACCCAATTTGTATTGCAAGGCCAGAGGGATTGGATACTGAAATCCATTACAGGGGTTGAGTTCGAAAGGTTTTTGTAAGATGGAGGTATGGCCGTAATTACGTAACATGCCCTGAACACGCAGGGCGAACCTCACGTTGCCATGTCGTTTGAATCGACAAATATATCAGTAAATCAGATGTTTATTTGTACGTGAAAGGCGGTACCTGGCAAAACCGCGGCCGGATGCTCGTATTGAAAAGTGGGGACAATTCGGGGACACAAAGACCTTAATTTATTCTTGAATCGGATTTATTCTGTGTTGGAAGTTGATGACAGAGGGCTCTTAAGGTTAATGTAGGTCTTGTCGACGGAAATTGGAGCGGCCGCACGGTGCGATTTGTCATGCGGAATTGAATGTTGTTCGCTCCGTAGGTACCTGGCTTCGTCGGGCGGATATTTCGCACGTCGGGCTCGCCGACAGCACAGCGTACACCTAGCTACACAAGAACTGTCTGCGTCCGTCTGTGTTCAGAGACATAACAATAAGAAATATCAAAACACTATAAAAATACCTGTAAGTTTACTTCGATAACATATAAAATATTTTAGGCACATGGCTCCGTCCTTGATGTATTCTACAAAATATCTATATTTTGACTTATGAACACAAAATGTAATACTTGCCTACTGTAATGCTAATTCTCTATTTCTAAAGAGAAGCACATGTATACCATATAACAATATATCTATCGTTGAAGGTGCTCTATTACGCTGTCAGCTGACTTGAACGGGTGGACAGCAAAAGACTGATGGATGGATCATGGAGGGAAAGCGGTAAAATTTGTGAGTAAAACGATAACTGACTTCTTATTACTGAAATCTATAACAATATCATTAAATGGATTAGATAATAAAAACGATAAAATGCTTTGAAAGTCTACACACAATGTTGTCGGTAAAGTTCCGGGCTCACGTCCCACGTACTACACATTTACAGCGGAAGAATTGGCCGAATCAATTACCTCGGAACTATTGTTATCGCCAATATTTATTTCCGGTTGCGAAGAAAAGCGTCCTAGACATTCTTCACTGAGATAAATTGTAAGCGGGCGTAGTGCGGTTAAGAAGCTGCGGAACTAATGGCTTTAGTGTGTAATCGTATTAGTTTTTCAAAAAGTATATATTGCTATTTCTTATCAGAAATGAATTTAATAAAAATTGAATAAATAAACAACAAAACTTAGAATAAGGAAGGAACGCATGGAATATTTACAGAAAGCTTGAAACTTGCGTCCATTATGAGCCGTAAGTATGTTTATCATAAGCACGATATAAACTGCGAAACTTCTCACTCTGAGAATTCATAATATTTTTACAGTACCCAAAGCAAGCGGGTGGGTAAAGTTTAAAAATAACATTGATGACATCGACGGAGCACTTACCTCCTGCCATAAAAATGTCCTCAAAATGGCGCCTGATGAAGACTGTTCCCACTTCGGATTTTTAACGAAAGATAATCCCAAGGAATCACAACCTCCATGTTTATTATCGGCTCCCAAGCGAAACTCCGTCCAAAAGCGAACAAATTAAGGTTGATGTTACATCGCGGTGGTGAGATGGAGTTGATATGCGAGGAAGTCGGTATTCCCGAGGGATATTACGCGTTCCCAACGTCAGAACAAGCCATCAAGTGTATATCCGTCTCATTTGAGTGGTGCCTTAATTTACCGGATTATTGTTTGAGGAGATGGATCTAAATATTCTAGAATTTCGCTCGTGTATTCTAACTGAATTTATTTTGGAGGCGAAATTTGGAAATTTAACTAAGGGGAATATTTTACACCTCGGCAAGTTAACGAACTAGAAGAAGGGTATAAGCCTGAGAATTTTGTGCTGTAGACGGAGCCTATAGGACTCCGAATAAAGAAATTTATAAATCAATATAATTTGATCAAGTAAATTTGACTCAAATTCAAATTCCACATTCCAGATTCAAATATATTAAAACTATTCAAAGAATAAATAGTGTAAAAAATAAACTAACAGACACGTAACAAAGTAAAGCGAAGTACAAATAAAATAAAGTCAAACAAAATCACTATTCCGATAATGTTGCTCAGTTGAAAGTAGGTACATCCGAAACTTTCTCTCGTGAATGTATTCACAAAAACTCAATCGCAAAAATTCAAACTTAATCCAAAGTGCCGTAGATACCCCGTCCATTTGAAGCGAGTTCGCGAACTTATCCGGGGAGGGGACACGGGGCAGCCAAACAAAAATCGAGGGTAGGGAGACCCAATGTTTCCTTGACACCGTTCGTTGTCTAAAAATGTTTGCCCACCGACCTCCGTCACTAAACAAAAACATTAGCACCTAACTACTAAAGCGATCCCTTTTGAGAGACCCGAGGATCAAATGTACCACATGCTACCATCCAAAAGTAAGAACTATACTACAGATCTTGATGTACCGATAATTTTACTATGAAACATTCTTTGAATGTGGTACTCGGTGTCGTTGTATGTACGCGCAGGTAGCGAACTGTCCATTGCAGAATAAACAATGAAAGTTGCTGCGAGTAAAACAGTTTGGGCAACAATTTGTAACCGTCATCGACACGATTTTCGATAACATTTCGAATTTTTGCCGATTCCTTCAAACAATTCGGGTTCAGCGACAGTTCGATTCTGACGTCGTCATAATTTGCGCGATAAATTGGAAGGTATTTGCTGCGATATTCTTTTATATGATTTTTTCTTTACCGAGATGTCTTTAGTTTCTTTTTACATATGTATGCAATAATTTGAATAAATCTATCTCTATCGAACACTATAAAATTCCTTTCTGCTTGCGCCAAAGCAAGAGTACGAGTGTATAAATATTCTATGTAAATACTTGTTTAACTTTTACTAGGTTGGACTCGTAATTGTGGTAAATTAATATATAATCTCGTTTCAAAAGACGCATCAAAGTATAAATAACGACTGAAAAATAAATAATTAACAAATCTAGAAAGGGCATAATAAAATCATTTTACTGTAGAATGTAAGCAATTCGTACTGTGTAATATAACTTTGTTATTAACAGTTCTTGATGTTATATAGTATTATTATTTGTTTCTGTCTTATTACAGTTTAAATGAGAACACGCAAGTTTAGCAGGAAGCGATTTTACACTGAGCTTGTAAAGGATTTGCGGTGTGAGAACGCGCTGAGATAAAGTCAGGATCCGTTTATAGGTTGCGACACGACGCGACGTTATAACGACACGACTTCTCTCTGTAAAATATTTAGAAGTCAGTGTTTTTTTTGCAAATTCTTCTAAAGCTTAGCGGTAATTAATTATGCGGATAGATTTTATTTTTACTTAGAATAGCATAAATGCAGTGGTAACCCAATGCTTCAGATACTCTTTGAACTGCTCACGTGTACCACTACTAGAATATAAGCTATTGAGCTTAGTTAAGGGGGACCCAAAGTTAGTAATATTGACGTTAATTTGACCGGTTTTTGTTCAATAATGCAATAAGGAGACACACTTAACCGAAGCGTTTCAACTTAGTCATGATTCAGGGATAACAACGCATTTGTAGTCGACCTAAGGAAGTTCGATCCTGTCTTTGGTCCATTATAGATGTCCATGGGCGGCAATGACTATTACCTTAATGGACTTCATGCTCATATGGTTATTGATATAAAAATCTTCACGTATAGTATAAATAGCCCTTCCTCTAACGCACTCACAACAGCCTGCCTAAAGCCCGATGTTTGCTACGAAGCGGTTTTACGCATCTAATACTGTACGGGCGCTTGAGTTATATCTAGGGTGGCACATAATGTATCCACTTCAAGCTGGAGTTCACATAGTTTGTCACAAGTTTGACCTCACATTATTCTGCGTTAATTACAAAATATTTCGCGAACTCGTCAGCTGGCAGCTTCTAACTTTTGAGCATGTTAGTGCTTTAATAGTAAATTTATTTCTAGTCTAACACGTATTGCTGAATCGTAAAAATGACTTACGTGTCTTGAGTTCATATCAAGCAAATCACTGAATTTGTTAACGTTACTACGGTTCTCGCCTTTAATAGGTTTTTACATACTAAGTAATAAAATAAACGGCGTTATACGCCAAATGCAGCATAAATAATGTTTTTAAATAAATACAATTACTATGCAAATACCCATCAATACGTTACATTCTATGTGAATACGAATATAATGTTAAATTGTTATTAACATTTGAAACGAATCTAAAGACGAAACAATTTAAATAAAGTTGAATTTTATACATATATTTTTTGCATTATTTACTTATGACTATTAAGTTTTAATCTTGATAAACAAATAAACATAAAACATTTAAAATGTAGGAAACTTTTGTGCATACAGCTTGACTTACAATATGTTACATGAACGTTTCACACGTTTATAGGTTAGAACGAAGTCATGTACATACATTTTTGTTGGTTATTTTAAACCTCATCTCCCATAAGTTCCGTTGTATCAGATAAGATGGCGCGGCTCTGGATTAGCCGTTTCGGCACTAAACTGTGCACTGTCGGCTTACTGCGGGATGGATGATAAAGTAAATTTACTGCTCCGTGTTTAGCTAGCTCCAGTAAAGTTGGCTGAGTAAGTTTTTTATGTCCCGCTTGGCATAGATTTCTTTGCTCTTTTTGGTGTGCAATATACTTCGCCTCCAGTGTATGTAGATACGGTCATGGTTAGTGAAGTGATGACGTTGCTGGTGCCTCATTCTTATTAAACAAGAGAAAATGTGACAAATGTTGATATAGGTTTTTGAGTTCTAAAGTGGATAAAACACCTTTTAT
>DWGW01001977.1:0-10373 GCA_018247775.1 Udranomia orcinus
ATGCAAAATATTCTAAAAACTTTAGGTGTATGTATTAGTTACCGATTCAAATTAATTTAATTGGAATTTAAAATATTATTTATACTTTTATTTATCTACTTGTCTAAAGTACAAAACCTATTTATTTTTTTCGGTTGGTCTGTAGCAAATTGTACTGCCATCGATCCATGACGGGATGTTTCGAAGTATTTCGTAAGTGCAGTTAAATTGTAGCTCTAAAATATTTAATGACTTCGGAACAATGTCGACTGAATATAATGTTACTTCACAATTTCGAAAATACATAATAATTTAGCTGATTACGAGGTCGCATTAGACATTAGAGGAAATCACTCGTTTATCATTTGTTAACTAGGTTTATGCCACAATTCATGTTTTTTGCTCTGCTTCTATCGAATTTGTAATTGATCACATTAAGAAACGAATTTGTTATATATAAATAGACATGTTAACGGTATATGGGACTAACTGTTATAGTAATTATTTGAATGATATATAATTAACCGATGATTATTATCATTTTTACAGAAAGCCAGAAATCCAAGAGCAGTAACGATAAGACACCTCAGACGAAATCCACCAGCCCCACAGCAAAAGTAAATGGTGACGCAAAAATGTCCAACGATAATAATGATAGTCAAAAAAATATTTTAGGTACCAAAGAACCAATATTAAACGGCACTGAGAATACACACGAAATTTGTATCAATGGCAATCCAAAAAAAAGTTCAGATTGTGATATTAGTAGTAGTGATAATACTAAATTAGTTTCTAATGGAGTTAATAGTGATTCAGATGATACGAAATCGAGTAAGTCTGATGAGGGGCACGATGCGTTGGCTAATGATAGCGTTAAAGTAACGGAAGCAAAAGTGAGTGGGAAGAAGAAAGATAAGAAGATTATATTGACGAACAAAGTCAACGAATCAGAAAAGAAAAAAATTACTACCGAGAACAATAGCATGGAGGGGCAGAAAGAGACTGAAAAAACAAAGAAATCGGACATTGAATCAGAGAAAGTAAACGGTGAAGCCACGGTTGTGGTGAACGGGGATAAAGAAAGAGAATCGTCTCCCAGTGAGGATGGTGATGAGAAGAAGCGTGACGCCGAAGTAGTGTTCATCCAGGACATGGGATTTACAGTCAAGATAGTGAGTCCTGGAGCCGAGCCTTTAGATATACAGGTAAGGAATCCATTAAACTTCACGCGCAATTATGAAGAATTGAGATTTTATTTCCACTTTGTCGTCATTAACTGTATAGTCACAGTAATTTAACTGTAAAATTATGCATATTTATTACGGTCGACAGACGAACCGGAAAGCTAATTACTCCGAAAGTATATTTAACGCAGATTAAAAGTAATCTGTAAATGAGCCTTATTCCTATGGCTTACGTATTTAACTTAAATATCATTATAAAGATAAAACTCGAATAAAAGAATATTTCCAAATAATAAATATAAACAGTTTTCGTAAGTGGAATATTGTTTATGTTACGAAGTGTATGCATATTAAAATTTATAATTATTTATTTTAAATTAAAACGTCCTTTAGAGCCTAATGTGTACATATTTATGATTATGGACCAGTAAAATGTATTCTCTTTCATTGTTTTAGGTATCTAGTATGGAACTCGTGCAAGAAATTCACCAAGTTCTAATGGATCGAGAAGATACGTGTCACAGGACTTGCTTCTCTTTGCAATTGGACGGCGTCACACTGGATAACTTTGCAGAGTTGAAGAATATTGAGGGGCTTAAGGAAGGTTCCGTGATAAAGGTAATTCAATCTATTTCATATATATCACATCTAGAATTCATAGTGTAAGCATTTTTAAAACTGTTTTTATTCGTCGTATATTATATATTACCAACGTAGAAACTGCTTTGAATTATAAAAATAGCAAAAGCGTTATTAGTATAATTTATTATTCAAAGTAAAAAAGCTTCTAAACTATCTAAGTCTCTTGACAACCTTTCTAAAAAACTCACGACGTTTCTTTGAGTAATTAAGACTTGAAAGCCTAACAGACATTCATATTGGCATTGATAACATTAGATACTAGGAACTAATAGGAAGTTATGTAGGTTCCTACTATCTTCACCTTCCTTTAGATAGGATACTAGGAAGTTAGGTTCCTACTATCTTCACCTTCTTCGATACTTCTCTACATCTTCTATAAATAGCTGAAGTCCTTTTACTCGGTCGCTAGGTGGTGGAGGAGCCTTACACGATGCGCGAAGCCCGTATACACGTGCGTCACGTGCGAGACCTGCTCAAGTCCATCGATTACGTGGACGCCTACGCCGGTCAGGAGTGCAGCTCCCTCGCATTCCTCAATGTGATCACGCAGGGTGATATCTTGGGTGAGTTGTGTTTTGTGCAGCATACCAATTGATGTAACCGGCCCCAGTATAAAAGTCTAGTTGAAAAGGTTTGACTAGTGCCTAATTCGTCTTACTGTATTCTTACAGAAAAGAAGAAGTCTCGTCCTGAAAGCGTGGACTGTACGCCGCCCGACTACATAATGCCGGGCAGCACTGAGCGACCACTGCTGCCGCTGCACCCAGGCCTCACGAAGGATAACAAGGCCCCGCAGTGTTTGAAGGTATTTAAATGTATTGAATATAGATCTATATCATCACATAATGTTACTTAATCTATTAACGATACGAAATTTTACTCATTTTACTTTTACTAATGAATACTCAGTGTATTCATATGGTCTTTTTAAGCATATTCTTAGCACATGCTGATGTTCTAGGAATAATTAAATTAATCATTGTTTTTCCTTATATATTCAGTAAATTAGATTATTATAAGCTAGATTAAATGTCTTAGTGTAATCTAATCTGTTTTAGGCAGTATTGATACACGAATTTTGATTTTGATTATATTCAAATGGTACAAGTCAATGCCCATCTTTACATTCCCAATAAATTAAAACACTTTTATTTTTATGGTAATGTAAAATATAAAGCATCGCGTGGCATGGTGAAGTAATTATAAAGTAATTAATTAATTTATGTAAATAAGAGTATAATTGGCTCTCATTATATACAGTAAAAAGGTTTCATATTCAATTTTATGCATTATTTTTTTAAATGTTTTATAAATATTCATGTTCATATTCATTTATCATGTCTTTGTTCTTGTTTTCGGAAACAATCTGGTTAATAGATATTGTCATAACTAATTAAGTGACTCATTGTGTGTTAAAGTTTATTTTTTCTTTGTGCTTAATATAATTAATTATATAAAGTTTAATTATAAAACGTAGTTTATCATTATTATTATCTGACTTAAAATAACAATTATTATTCTCTTTTCTTTTCTTGCATACAGTTTAGTGTGTTAATTTAAAATCTTTATTCAGTCTTAGTTAACATGTGTTACGTACATAGGCTTTGCACTTTATAATCATTATGTAGAGGTATTTATAATATATATATTTTTTTATGATAGAATAAAGAGAACATCTTTAATGCAAAAATTGCCTCTTAAAACATAAATGTGACATTTAGTTTGGATAATTTATGGCTTTGATTTTTATTGTATACAACAAGAAACTTGTGTCTAATAAATGGGCACTAAACTGAGCTGGACATTTTTAGCATCTGGGTACATCTGACTAAGTAGTATTCAGTCTTAACACAAGTTGATCTTTCTCAAGAGCTTGGTATGTCTAACTGACTAAATATTATTGAGTCTTAACACGATGGTGATCATTCCTGATCATCCCCAGGTGCTGACTACGTCGGGCTGGAACCCGCCGCCGGGTCCTCGCAAGATGTGCGGAGATTTGCTGTACCTGCACGTGGCCACGCTCGAGGACCGCCATTTCCACATCACCGCCTGCCCGCGAGGGTTCTATCTTAACCAGTTAGTATCTTGTATTGTTGCTTTGTATTTATTCGAGGAATACAAATTTTACTACAATACCTGCCCAAAACGCTTCTGTCGTCATGCCATCAAGGAATTAAATGCGCCGCCGACGAAAATTCCTAATTAGAATATATTTTTTAGAGCCGAGAGAATATGTTGGATATTAACGATATAGAGAAGTGTAATTTCAATCTAAGTAGAGTTCAAAATTATGGCATTAATTTTATTCATTCATGACTATTGTATATAATATAGAAATCGATAGCTCATTTACAATTTTGTGTTTTATTCGTCGCAATCCAAACGCCTGCTGTTAAACTTACGTAACTTGTGTACCATTCATTACATTAAATTCAATGTAATAATAAAAAAAAAAATAATTGTAGATCCACCGAAGAAGTGTTCAACCCGCGCCCCTCCAATCCGTCCCTGCTCTGCCACTCGCTGATCGAGCTGCTGAGCATCGTGTCGCCGGCGTTCAAGCGCAACTTCGCGCTGGTGCAGAAGCGCCGCATGCAGAAGCACCCCTTCGAGCGGGTCGCCACGCCCTACCAGGTGTACCAGTGGGCGTCGCCGATGCTCGATCACACCGTGGACGCTATACGCGCGGAGGACAGTAAGTTGGAACTAAATATGATTGTTTTTGTTTTATCTACACTCTCTCATTCAGGCTGATTTTTTTGAAAATTATTATTTAGCCTCTTGTTTTGTCTTAGCCATATATTGAGTGGATATACATAGTTTATTGAGAATATACACTAGTTTTAATTTGATATCATTGTTTGTTACTAGTTGAAACTTAATACTGGATCTTGAAGTAGATCTTGTGGTTACAGTGTTAACATAAATGGTTTCATAGTATAGTTTTTATCTAACAGCTAATGTAGAACAATATTGTTTTACTACATGTATTATTTTGTGTTGTGATCCTGCAGCGTTCTCGTCGAAGCTGGGCTACGAGGAGCACATCCCGGGGCAAACGCGCGACTGGAACGAGGAGCTGCAGACCACGCGCGAGCTGCCGCGCGCCACGCTGCCCGAGCGCCTGCTGCGGGAACGCGCCATCTTCAAGGTACACCCCAGCATCCATCACACCCCAAGCTTATCGTTTACCGAGGGATAACTTACTTGGCAATGGTCATACTTGTTTACTATGATGAGAATTAAGTATGAAGTAATGGGCTCGTAATCTTCTTTTTTCGAGAGCTGACTTATATAGTAATGACTCAATCCCATGACCCAGCATTGGTCCTGTCACCTGTTTAGTCTTAAATGAGGGTTAACATAGACCCTGCAATTATTTCCGACATTTTTTTGTTGAGGAATGACTTACATACATTACATTATTAGAAAACTAGTCAGTCAAACCCAACATAAACACAATCGATCTTCGAAAGAAACCACTTTAATATTGTTTTTTATATCCTTCATGTTCATTTACTGCGAATAAACTAAGTAAACTGTTCCTTTTTTACCAGGTGCACAGTGATTTCGTGGCGGCGGCCACGCGCGGCGCCATGGCGGTGGTGGACGGCAACGTGATGGCCATCAACCCCGGCGAGGAGCCCAAGATGCAGATGTTCATCTGGAACAACATATTCTTCTCGCTCGGCTTCGACGTGCGCGACCATTACAAGGACCTCGGTGGTGACGCCGCGGCTTTCGTCGCTCCGGTGAGTAATGTTATCGATATAACAATCATTATACAAGATTTGTTATATTTATATTGGTTTTATTTTTAAGAATAATTGATAGTGCAATTTAATAGGAGATTTTTTTTACTATGTGCATTCTAAAAAAAAACGTTATTAATATAACGTCAGTAGGCTACTAAATATTTTTATCTTATACCGTAAATGCCATTGTTAGTGTGTTTAGTTTTTATATCTTTATATATTCATTACAAAAAATTTACTATGTCACAAAATAATTACACTTAAATATTTAATTCATTTCAAACATACTGAATCAAAAAGCACCAATAAACATCCTCACTACCATAAATTAGATGAATTAAATATCACAATTCTACATATCGTGTGTTCTCTTAGTTGTAAAGTCAGCAAGAAAATGCAATCGAAATAAATGAAAAGCCGAAATGTTGGGTACATAATGATTTACGGTTTTATTGACAGTTACTGGCGCTGGCTCGTTTACGGCGTTCCACTTGTGCCAGTTTAAAGTAGGTCGGCCCTAGCTCATGTGCAGTATTGATTTTCGAATTTTATCTATCTACAAATATACGTCTGACGTTTGCATGTTTCACTAAATATGAATATATCAATTATGTTATAAAATCAATTTCTAAATACCAAAGTAATAGAAATGATTTGATGTATTGCTGCTTAACCAAAATTTCAAAACATTCATTCAAATGTCTGCGTCGCAAATGGAATCGAACGCAGAACCTTTCTAACAACTTAGTATGGTGTCTATTGGTTATGGTTCTTGCTGATATGTTTTGGTTTAAAGGGAGACATACTTAAACGAAGCTCTAACTTGGTTCTCCGGAGTAGCACCGCATTTATGGTCGATTTAAGAAAAAACTTTAATCATAACGTGAGTTGATTACGAGACGTCCATGTACGGCAGTGCCCGGATACCATCAGATGGACTTGATCGTTGTCTACCTCCTGGTAAAAAATGGCCGTCAATAAAATATATTTTTTTATTACCACAGCGCAACGACCTGCAAGGCGTGCGCGTGTACAGCGCGGTGGACACGGCGGGGCTGCACACGCTGGGCACGGTGGTGGTGGACTACCGCGGGTACCGCGTCACCGCGCAGTCCATCATCCCCGGCATCCTCGAGAAGGAGCAGGAGCAGAGCGTCGTGTACGGCAGCATCGACTTCGGCACCACCGTGCTGTCGCATCCCAAGTACATGGAGCTCGTGAGTGTCTTTTGTTTTACATAAGTTTTGACGCGGCAATCGCAAAGTAGGTAGTGTGTCGGATTTACGATCGGACGGAATGTTCGACGGAGTATGAGATTCACACTCCACCATTGTACTACTGATGTGAACCCACATGCCAATAACACAAGCATTAGAGCTTAAGTGGATGAGTTAACAAAATTACTAGTCTCCTATTGACATGATAGTAGACGTTTTTTATAAAGAAAAAAAAATTAAAGACCTTGGTTGAAATTTTAGTATAAAATTGAACATATTAACATCGGAAGGGGCTAACTAATGTTAAAGTGATTTTTCCAATTGAATTCCTAGTAATTGCATGTTAGGATATATGTATTACTTGTATGAAATTGTAAAACACGTATGTCGTGAGGATCATTAGTATACAAAGACTCAAAACAGACTGTGCATATGTAATTTGCAAATATAAATAAATACTAACATTGAATATAAAGCAGGTGTTTATTACTGCTATTAAAACTTAGCTTGGAAATATGACCAGTATTAACCAGTATATAACTGGTTTATTAACTAGTATATAACCAGTATATAACTGGTTAATTACGTAATTTTATCTTATTCTAAGTATATCTATGCATAAAATTCATTATTTAGATCATAATTGATTGAAAAGAAAACACATACTTTTGCAAAATATAGATACTTAAGAAATTTGTTTATTGATTGAAAATTAACATTTAAACAATAATATAAATATATATTCTTTATATACAATTTTGGTACAAAACAGGCGGTCTTAAATCGTTCTATAAGACAGATGTAGGTGGGAATATATCAGTGACCGTCCGTTTCTATGTGCAGCTGAGCAAGGCCGGGCAGCAGCTGAAGATAATGCCGCACTCGGTGATCAGCGCGAACGGCGACACGGTGGAGCTGTGCTCGAGCGTGGAGTGCAAGGGCATCATCGGCAACGACGGCCGCCACTACATCCTGGACCTGTTGCGCACCTTCCCGCCTGATGTCAACTTTTTGCAATGTATGTAGCCGTAACTAATTACCTATTTATGTTACTAACTTCTTGTAAGTAGAAGGCACAATGATGGGACAATTCCCAATATAAAGTACCACTGTCATTAAGGGTGATTTTAGTACATACAACGATTCAGCTGTTTAAGCATGAGAACGTTACAGACACACAAATTTATTTTATCATTTATAATATGGATAACTTTAACGGATAATATTATTATTGCCTGATTAGTTACAAATCAGTCTGAGGTTACCCCGAGGATTTTTTATCAACGCGTGTAAAGCCGCGAAACAGCTATTTATTATTAAATTGTGATAATATTTATTCGGTACTACTAGAAGTGGCAATAGCTCAATAATTAATCAGACACTTAACAAGTGAGAGATCGCGAGTTTGTTTTTCAGTCCATTATACTATTGAATGAATTATTACTTATTGAGTGAATTTACTTTTAACACAATCCATCCATCTTGCTTTGTATATCTTTTTGATTAGAAACCTTCAAACTGGTTCGTGAACATCGAATGTCGCAGGTAATTATTTAATTGATCGATTTCATTTTACAGTGGAAGATGATGAACTAAGGGAGGACATCAAATCAATGGGTTTCCCGATTATACACAAGCACAAATTGTGTTGCCTGAGACAGGAATTAGTTGATAGTTTTGTTGAGTAAGTAAAATATTATACTGAATATAAACAGTTTATTATATACGTGTAACAATTCGTGAAACTTATTTGTCTTTGTTCCTCAGGGCACGTTACTTCATGTTCATTCGGTACGCCGCTTTCCACTTACAACAGTTAAGTGCAAAGCGACAAAATAAGGGAACAGATCAGAAGGCAATTGAAGATAAGGGCAATGAAAAGAAAGAGGCTGCCAAAGAGACTGAAATTAAAGAAGTCAAACGAGAAAGCAAGAGTCCAGAAAAGGATACAAAAGATAAGAAACAAAAGAAAGAAGAAAAAGAAAAGGCTAAAGTAGAAGCCAAGGCTAAAGTGGAATCTAAAGAAGAGAATAAGAAAGTAGAAGCTAAAGAAGAGAGCAAAAAAGTAGAGTCAAAAGATGAGAGTAAGAAAGAGACAGAAACAAGCAAAGAAGAACAAAAAGGCGACAAGGATAAGGAAGAGGACATACTCTTGAACGAAAACTACTCTGAAATTGATACAGACGTTGCTAAAAAGATTGTGGAAAGTATAACAGACTCAATCTGCAGTGGAGACAAACAGGAGAATGATTGTAAGCATTTTTGTTTAAGTAATGATAATGAGGTTCCAATTTATATCTTGTTATTATCCAATCTAATTTTTTACTCCATCTCCATCCTCCATCCATTTATCCGACAATATTCTAATACTGAGTGTTAAATGTTTAGTCCTATGTGGAGTATTAACATTTTAACGATCTTTCCCTTGAAGTCCATAGCAATTTGTTGTATGGTCAGTTACTAATAGGATTTTTAATCAAATGATAATACCGCAGTTTTAAATCTGTACATGTAATCAAATTAATGTTGTCATTGTTCGACAAAAGTGCATTGCTATCCTACTCCTTTAAATATCAGGCTAATCAACAACATACTAAGATATCACATCTATTCTTGCCTTATAAGCAGTGTTCTTGCTGTTGTGTTCTGGTTTGAAGGGTGTGGTAAAGCTAAACCTAACCAATACATTCCAACTTCCCAAGATTCTAAAGGACCTAAAGGACCTAAGAAACAACTTAGATCTTGCCAGGTGGACTTATCAGGTGGACTGCATGTTAATTTGCTACTTGAGTGTTAAAAAAAAAAGGAAATTTTACGTGAATCTATGCCAGTACCCGTAGTGTAGTGTCCGCTAGTGCACAAGTACACGTTCGTTACGTTAACGCAGCCGGCGAACGTTCCCGCGCAGTTGTGGCGGCGGCGGCGCGCGCGGTCGCCTCGCTCAAGGAGTCGGAGTTCGACGTGCGCTTCAACCCGGACGTGTACTCGGCGGGCATCAAGCACGCCGCCGCGCCCGAGCAGCTCGCCAAGCAGCGCCACCTCGTGAAGGAGGCCGCCGCGTTCCTGCTCACTACGCAGATACCGGCGTTTGTGAGTGGCTTTTTTATGTACCGGGTGTTCGTGTCGTGTGCGGATTGTTAGGTGTAATGCGTTATAAGATGTTTCTGCTCCGAATTAGACATTGTCGTCGTGATTCGTCGTATATTGTAAATTTACATCTAAATAAATCTTTACCGTGACCAAATAATGATGTTCATAAATAAATTATGTACGTCAGAGAGTACATGTCTTTTAAACATATCAACAATAAACACGACCGTGTGCGTCCCTGTCCCCTGTGCGCACCAACAAATGAACACGAGCGTACGGTTCACCGCAGGTGCGCGAGTGCCTGGAGCACACGTCGGCGCCGATGGACGGCGCGGGGCTGACGGAGGCGCTGCACGCGCGCGGCATCAACGTGCGGTACCTGGGCCGCGTGGCCGCCGCGCTGCGCCCGCACCCCCAGCTGCACTACCTGCACGCCGTCGCCGTCGCCGAGCTGCTGCTGCGCGCCGCCAAGCACCTCTACACCGCCTACCTGCAGGTACTTA
>DWGW01001978.1:0-10373 GCA_018247775.1 Udranomia orcinus
TATAATACAAATAAATACATAATACAAATACTTATAATTAATTTGTAATATTTGTATCTCCGGATTTATTTACCATTACTTGTTATGTTAATTGTATTAAATAAATATATGTATTTGTTCAAGTATGAATATATGTATTATAAATTGGCTTGAGAGCACGAAAGGTATAAATATTTGTGCCTAGGCAAGTAAAAACGGGTGGTAAATCTGACTAAAGACAAGAACTTTGAAGACCAGCTACTGGATGGCGACTCAAAGAACAAAAGCTATTCAATTAACATAACAATATGACCACACTTGTCTTTATGTATATTATGTATTATTATGTACGCATGTGCAACACAAGATATATTATTTAAAGTTATGTGCATATTTTACATATGCATAATCCTGACTAATCGTCGCTAATTTTATAAATGTTAATGTGAGTGTGTTATTACGCCGTAACTAAATCATTGCATTATAAGTTCGCACTATGAAGGGTACAGAAAAGGACAGATGGTAACTTTTATCTAGAAGAAAAAACTGTTTTTCAGTTTAATAAGGCCGCTATATCATCTTGTATTTAAGGACATGTAATGCAATGCAAATGAAGTCATGAGTAAAGGTTAGTTTTACATAATTCTATAAGAATTATGAACTTTTTTTATAACTTTGAGGTAGTAAACCACCATGCAATCCAACTGATAGTAAGTAGTCAATGTCATGTTCGCAGACGTTTTTATCAGCCTGTAGGAAACTCCCGGAATAATATTTAATAAATCATATCGGCATAAGGTAATGCTAATGCAGAATTCAATTTCCCATAAAACCCCACTAGTAAGATAACATAATTCCATTCTATTAATACAAATAAATATATGAATCATCTTAGAGATATTAATGAGTCAAAATTAATTATTAAAACAAAGTAGAGTTATAATAATTGTGAAGAATAACATAAACGCGTTGTCAATAAACTCGATATGTTAACTAGTAGGCAGTCCAAGGTTCCATTAGCCATCTTCCAGTCCCATCATTAGACCAGCTCGATGGTACCATAATTTTGCATTGTCATCGGTGCTTGATAAGTATGTAAAGTTTCAAATTAATCCGACATCTTGAAGTACGCCAAAATCGTGTTCAGTTTCGGTAACATAAATACATACATAGCATACAACCCAAGCTAATAAAAACGTTTTAAAAATATATAAACACGCGTTAATAGCTGTATTTCACGACCTTAAGCTTTCTACAATACCAGGTACATAAAATGAAGGTGAAACTAAAATATGACATTTTTCATTATTTTATCGTTTTATCAAGTTATTTACTGAACTAAACATAGCTAAAGGAGGAGCATTGATAGTAACGTAAAACGTGCCGTATCGATCGGCAGAATAAGTACTACGTTATTAGCCTAATAACAAAATTTGAATGGTGAATGAAACATGTTCGCTACGTGACCTACGTCTTGTTTCGAAATATAAACTAAAGTAAAATATAATAACTAAAATACATCACACACATACATACAAACACGCGCACGCAATTACGTCATAAAGAATAATGTTCATTTCGTTATCTTTAATCTTCATTATTGTATATTTAAAAATTAAGATAACCTTACCTTACCTTTCATCTTAAGATTTTTTCTGTATTTTCGACTATAGGACATAACATACCTATCATCAAAAAAAATTCGGGTTATAAATGACGAACTTGACGAACACATAAAAAAATACGTGTTGAACTGACAAACTCCTTCTTTGAAGTCGGTTAAAATAAACTGTTCCTATGTAAAAAAAAAATTATGTTATGGAGTAACATACATAAAAAAAAAAAAAAAAAATCATACGTGTTGAATTGATAACCTCCTCCTTTTTTGAAGTCGGTTAAAAATAACAAAATCTTGATATAATTAACCACTGACTGGTAGGTTGCTTTACTTTAGGATCTTCCATCATTCTTCTCTTTAGGTGTACACAATATCAATGTAGACATTTATTACAGGTATGTTAAGTACAACTGTATGTCGGTCAGGGTTATCGCTAAATAGGAGTAACCTTATAACCTTATCGAAGGTATAATTTGCGAAATAGCTTGGCCAATAACAATTGTGAACAAGGCTGTTGTGCAACCTAGTAATTCCTCGATGATTTGTTGACTAGTACACATACTTAGGTAACAGTTAATTTATAATCATTCCAATGTGTGTGTTTTGTTTATTACTAGCATAACAGTATTGTTGTTTACTCACTATTGATTATAGTGTTTGTTTGCACTTCGCTATTCAATATTAATTACAATAAGAAACATATTAGTGTTATTCTATAGTCATAATACAAATTTAATCAAATGTATACTCGACTAACCAATATACTCTATATTTTGTATGAAAATTATTATCCTTTGCGTAGGTTGTGTACTTTGTTTTTTTACTATCTCCTTTCTTGTATTTCAGATGTTCGCCTCCCGAAAAGAGCAATGAGTATCAGAAAATATATTCGAACTGGTGTCACGAGTTTGAGAAATACAAAACAGCGATGAAAACTTGGGAAAGAAAGCAGGAGGTAAGCAATCATCTTTAAAGTATATATACACCGCTTAAAATAAACGGCTGCTTAATTGGAATTCTTCATTTATTTTGAATTTGAATTTGGAATGTTCTTTTAATGTAATTTTTTGGTTTAAAATTTAATTGTCTAATAGAACTAACTAACTATGTATGGGATAAAAAATATTATAACAAGAATTAATCTATTATATAACAATCATATTGATCTAGAGAATTATTATATTCGTTCACTATCGGGTCCATATTTCTATGACATGTGACAAGCACTTCTATTTTTATTTAAATGTATATCTTTGTTACAGCAATGCGCTCGGCAGAATGACTCGAATCAGAACACGCATCCGAACGAGATAGTGTGATAGCTCCTGAACATCGCCTATCTCATGTTCCAGTCCGTCAGCTACTACGCCGGGGCCATCCCCGTGCCTTACGTATCGGCAGGCCTCCGATACTTCAACATACTCTAAATACCTAGTGATCCGGTTAAACAAATGCCGACTTCAAAAGGGAAACCAATAAGCGAAAATTAAGTGGAACGGTTACAAAACTCGAACTCTGAGAATCAGTGTATAGGGGAAAAGATTGCAAAAGATTGATAGCAGTCAGTACAATGAGAGTTAGAAGAGACACTACGAAATTGTTGAAGAATATGAATATGCTTAAAGTTACAGTTTCCCTTTTTGAAGTCGGTTCTAAACAGTGAAGCTCAATTACAAGTGAACAGTGTTTTAAACTACGAAGTGTAGTGAACAATAATGCAGTGCGTCTTTCCAAACCCTGAGAACATGAGAAGGCGATTAGACATTCAAATATTATGGACTTAAAAGAAAATTAATAAATGTAGACTACGAGCGTTGTGCGTTGCGTTGTTGGTAATGGAATGTAAAAAGTTTTTAAATTTCTCTCGTAAGTAACGCTTTATTCGTTTGTTAAGGGAGTAGAAAAATTGTTAGAATTCGAATGGAATTATTTTGATTGGGATTGAATAAAGGAACATGCATTTATATTTGTGTAATCGGCTATGCGTGTATGTGGTAGAGCGACCCTGTTTTGATTGGATTATAAAATTTTATCGGTTTCTACGTGTCATTTAATTTGTTGTAGTGACGATGTAGTCCGCTTGTATTGTTAGACATTTTGTATTGGAAATACGTGATCTTATTCCGTGGTGATGTATAATTAAGTACGTTAGTGTGTCCCGAATCGTTCATCAATAAATAATCATAATCGAAATGGCTTTCAGTTTTGTAACTTGCCTGATGAATTTTATAAAACGTTTTTATCTTTGACAGTATCAGGCAATTTATGACATATTAATGTTAATATTCGGTATAAAATACTTTTTAATATTGTTTTAAATTCGACAATCATCACTTACGATATCAAAGACGAATTATTGTGACATAAGGTGATTTAGTATGATCCCATTCAAGTTTCTACGTTGGATATCATTCTTTAATTATACTAACTCTAAATTCAGTGTATTTTCGCGGAACACTAATGAGTGAATAAGATACGTAGCGAGGGTGCCGCCGCGCCCGTAATTTTCAAATCTCCAAGGGTTGTGGGAGGGTTTGCCTCATTATTTTTCCCCTATTTGTGTAAATAGTTACCTAATTTCGTTCTACTGTACCTACTAATGTAAGTGTACGTATAGTATGCACGTCCCTTATCGTAAAGAATATTATTAAGCCTGTGATATATAAGAAAAATTAGTGAATATAATTTAGTAATAACTCTTAACTTTTGAGATAAATTGTTTAGGTAACGCCGATTTATAATATCTATATATACCTCCAGTAGCGATTGCGAATACGTTTCCACGTCCGAGCGGTAGGTTTAGTTCCACGTCACAAAAAGATTAGACGAACACACTTGAATAGTTTGGGTATACCACAGCACAGACATAAATTATACGGTAGAGCACCGCCCTGGTACAAAAAAATGATTTTGAAACAAACTCGCTGGCGGTTCGCCGTGTCCTATGCATTGTTCGACAAACAATGTTCGAAGGTTGTAAATCATACGCGAAATACAAATTTAAATCTATTGAATGTTAATATTGTGGTCTTGTGATGTAGTAACCTAGTGAACTATCGATTGCCGGATTATTTCCGCTAAACATAAGCTATAGGTTATATCTCAGTGGTTTTTACATAGTGAAATTTGTTCGTTTAGAATATTACCGACCGACGCAAATATTTCTTTTATACAGTGAAAAGAAAGGAAACCAAAAAGTTTTATAGTTACACTGCTAAGTAACAGATTCGGGGATTCTACATCCAATCATTCGTTGATCAGTAAAATCAATCGATTTTATATGTTTTTTTAGATACAAGCGATAAGTAACTACTTAGTAATATTTATATTTATCTCAGAGTTATCACACGCTCACAAAATGTGGTAACTCCTTAGGATGGAATGTGTATTTTTAAATAAATATACTTGCATACTAAAGTTACGCAAAATAATTAAAAGACTTGAAAAAAGATTCATATGCACACCGTGTGGTATATGAACCTACTAGGCTATTATTTCTTTTTTAGCAATAACTTATCTGTCTTCGGCAAAACTTGCTCACTTTTGTAAGAATGTATGCTGAGATTCGCGGCGTTAAAACAAGCCAACACTGTACCTATCGGACAAAATTCCTTTCTTTATAGATAATTAAAATAAACGATAAACATTCTCATCTGATTCCTAAATAGAACGAAAGTATTAAATTATTTTTTCAAGAGATATATCGTAATATAAATATTAACATGTAAAATTTTGTGATCGTGATGAAATATATCAGGCTTTTTTGGAAACTCCGTCTATCTTCGCGTACATAATTACTAAGTTAATATTTACGCATATAAAGTTATAAGATAGTGTACTAATGTAGACAGTGTTTTAGAAAATATTTCCGCATATTTTTGTACAAAACTTCAATCTTAATGTCAGTTAGATTAATGTCTAAGTACCGCTGCGAGCCGTCGCGTATCATCCTCACTGGTACCTCGAAATTTCGATTCCATATCATAAATCTATACACTATTTAAGAGCTTGTATATTATTATTGTACTAACTTGTCACGTGTGTGACGTTATATTTATACATATAGCAGTTGATTACAAATTTACAAACGAATTGCATATTATTATAAAGTTGTATAAGTGAATATTTTTTCTAGAGGTTTATTACGAGAAATGCCATAGCAAATATTTCCATTCTCATCGATAGCACTTTCATCAATCTATATCCACGTGTACTTAGTTCATAGCTAGTTACATTACGCATTCTCAATAGTCAGTTTTGGTGGCACATTTTTTTCACGTATTCTACAATATACTTCAATATAATTAGTAATAGTTTAAGTGTGGTTCGTTGCAACGATCCACTTACTTTTGCATTAAGCATACCGGTCTGTTTTGTTTTAAACATGATAAGGGTGATTTATTTCAAGATGGTTCCGATTTTGGTTTTGATTTTTTCTTCAAGAACTACCTACGGGTATGATTTCTGTACCATCCTGCAAACATTGCAGTCTATCGACAAAAGGTACCACTAAACTCCAAATGGACATACTTTTCCAAATGTTTTTTTCCGACCAACATAATAATGTATTCAAGGCATACTGAAACAGACTAATTTATCGTAAAATGTCCACCAACAATAGAAAAACATAATAGAATAATAATGCAATCGTATTTATATTTAACATAATAGGTGCTTCTAAAATTAATTTTAGTTTTGCATATATTTTGAAACTCCTTTCATATCATATTGTATATACATTAATCAAATACATATAATAGTAAGAAATATCTGAGCTTTGTCGTTTATTATAATAAATTATGTATTAACTAAGATTCTGTACTTAAGTAACTTAGTGAGTAAAAATAAGGATGTCCCACACTCGGGATAATCTTGCGCAATAATTTTAGCTAAATACTTACTATCGTCGTACTAATCGAATAGCTCTGTAAATTTCACATGTTACTATACTGTGTAAGTTGAAATTCAAGTAGTTTTAAGATTTTATATAATAAATCTATGAAATGTATCTTGCAACCTGTTTTGTTTTATTACGTACCACCCACATTAATTTAGAAGTCTAGAGCTGAATTATGGAATTATGTTTATTAAAGTGTTAAAAAAAGGTATATCAAAAATCAATATTTATTTATGACGAGAAGCAATGAGATTATTCTATATTAAAAAAAACTTTTTTACATAACGTTTTAATCTTGTGTCTGTCTATAAGTATTTTTAATTTTATCTTGCCGATTATCATCAAAATAGCTTAATTAGAAACTTTAACTAACGTAAGACAAGGACTATAAAGTGTTTGTACAAGGAGAGTCACTCGAAATAATTTAGGAGAGTCGGAGTCTATTCCATCGCTTATGGAAAGTAAAGGCGAACGTGTGAAAAATGTAGCCAGTTTACTAGCAGGAGGAAGAAAGATGTTTAAAATAGTGTCAATTCATCAAGTCGCATACCGGGTTGACATTTTCGTCATAACAGTTCGGTGGGGGCGCACCCTTCGCCCGGCGACCGGCCGAGGGATTATAAAAAGTGAGGGCGCGTAATTATATAGTGCCACTAAACTAATTTCACGATACATTGGCGACGAAATCTGTGCTTGGCACCGCCAACTAAATGTGATTTCTTCGTAACGAAACGCCTGATTACTACTGTTACGTGTTATTACGTATGAATTGCTAATGCCACAGCGGAATTGCCCCACAGACGTATGCAGCCGACTTATTCCGCTTTCCGATTGAAATTTTGTGACGAAACTTATATAGAAACAAATTGCATGTGAATTTTATTACCAGCGTCTGTATTTTATAGAATAGAGATTGAGGAATTCAGTTCTCGGACGAGAAAATCTTATGAATAAACAGGAAATATACTTCCGAGTATGTCATAATTATATAACTTTCTAGAAATAATTCTATTAAAATAGCTTGGTTTGAATATATTGCTTTAAAGATATGTAATAACTATATAAGTAGATACAGAATATTCTCAAATGCAGCATTTAATTTTCATAATTTTTAACATTTCATAAAAATCAAATGAACAATGACACAATAACAAGCACATCTGAAAGTGATTTCATTCTGTTCTTGGTATAAATTTCTCCTTTTTAATTATTCACGTCACTGACTTATACTATTTTAAAATCGCTCATTGCCAAGATAATTGAATAACGTGTATGTTCGTAGACCTTCCCGATGACGCATAAGCCGATATATCGCAGGAATCTTCATGCTATACATATACACATATATACGAAATGAAGAGTGTAGTGCATTGTGGCCGCAAACTGTTAAACAAGTTGTGAGCAGTTTGTCTCCGGAAGCGGCCCGAAGATTAGATTGTGGGTCGCATCATAAACTGCCGCGGGAAGTTATACGATATTTCAAGCTGTATCTACTCCATATGAGTTTGTATTCCCTATGTAATATGAATTCGGTCCCGGGAACTGAATACTGAAAAATTGGCCGGGATCCCGGGATTCCGAATATCCAATTATCCTAGTTATAGTACTCTCTCATATATCTCATTATATCAAATATGTCAATTGCTGCTATATTATTTGCAAAATAAGTAGGAAACGAATAGCTTTTTCTTTACTTTATATGGAGTCTGAGTCAAGTTTTCAACATATGACATATTTTCATGGATTAGTATTGTTTACTTTAACCGTGGGCTAATACACCTTACAAACCTTTAAACCATATTTAAAGAAAACCTTGAAACAATTTTAGAGTTTTTTCCACTTTAATAAGTGAACATTAATGACTGAAGAATCAGAGGTGTATCATAGATTCGAACCTGGACTGAAAATATGGGGCACCACAATCCATACCGCTAAACTCATAAGCCTGAGAGCAGATAAACCCTAAGCCCAATTGTTTCGCGGTGGACTAGTAAGGACGGTGTGACAAATTGGGTGTTGGCATTGGGGTGTGCAATGTTTCATTTTACGGATCCGCGTGCTCGCCGCGGACTTCATCTCCATTAAATAATTACTCACATCGAAAAACTAAACCCTCTGCCGGTTATGAGGGGCCTGACTAGTGATGTTCGAGTTCTCTTAAGATTGGTCGAAGATTGTACTCGTATGGAATAGTGTTAGGTACTATTAACATCAGGCAAATTTGAAATAACTTTATGATTTCCCATAACATAACAGTCAAGGTGGCGGAATGAAGGTAATACATATAAAATAGTATGTACGAGTATTTTGTATCAAACGGATGTATACAGAAGATGATACTCCTTGATGTAACTAATATACGAGTATGCCAGCTATGTGGTCGCTCAATAACTAAACGAGGGATGAAAACGTTTCCCGCACCTCGAGGTTTACCCATTAACCACAAACTTCCCATCCCTAAAGAACAAACAGAAGTTGTCAATGTCGTGGAGACTGCAGCGCGGTCAGGTCAGGCGTGTAATCCTTTATTACAGCAGCGGGCCGCGGCGGGCCGCTCTCGTAAGCGCATTATCCGAATTAACAATTAGTCATGCCTACGTCTGGCTACGAAGTTTGCACAAATTTACATAACAATAAAGCCCTTTATACAGCCATCGTGATTTTTAAAATTAATTGGATCCCGGACCATGCAAAATTCGGATACCCCTCCGTTTTGGTCCATAACTTTCTGGTCAGTGTTACAATGGGGTCTGGGTTTTTGTTTTGAAAAACCGTTTGTGTAGTCAATATTTTATTGGTTCCAAATCTTCTTAAAATCGAAATAAAGCTTAAAATCCAGAAACGAAATACCTTCATTAATTGCAGTAACATAATTTATATTAGCTAAATAAGCAGGAAATATGTTTTTGTATTATTGATTTATAATTAATTATAATTTATAAAATACAAAGTATAAAGTTAATTCAACGGGAAAAAACACAATGTCAATGATCGACGTTTGTTTATTACCATACAACCCATCGACAATAAGTTGTTATTATTCATTATAAGCTACAGCTACTACAAATACACTTAATGAACGTCATATACATTTCCATTAGTCAGTCGTCATCGGCTTTCAACACCTTTAGGTTTTTCAACACATTCTTCGCTTTTATGTTCTTGTATCTCTGGCCTTTACAAGTGAAATACAACACACACAGCAACACGTCTCCTTACGAATGGTTGAGGCCGTGGTACCTCACAAAACAATGACCACTAAAAATGTTCACTAAATTATTACAATTTAAATCGAAAAGACAGATACAAACTTAAGTGATTGATTTACTACGGCATTAATTAGTTAACGAAACTAACGGCTACCATGCTAATGCTTGAAAGATCTTGTAACGAAACAATAAATATAATTTCAAGTCAAAAAACAAACATACTAACGAGAACGGCATCGTTTCAAACGCGTTACTTCGAATAAAAGCTAGTAACGTACAAATAAAAGCAATCGCATAAACATTGCTTCTGCTTTTTGATCTCCACCGGTGTTCAATCGGCTGATAGATTCATCCTGCTCGTTTAATGAAATAATTTCATGTTCCGCGCTGATCGATTAGGCGAAAGGCTCCCCTTCATGGGGTAATGGGTTAGAGCTATTATTTCGACACGTTACTTCGTGCAATGCGCGGTATCATTTTACCGTTATGTCGGCTATTAAACGATGGGGCGCACATGAAAACAAAATGTAGCTTTCGAATGGAATGGATTATTCCATGTGGCGAAAATTGTTACTTTCTATGAATCTGTTGTCTACGCATACACTACCGGTCAAAAGTTTGAGACCACTATGAAATAATGTGAGAAAACAAATAAAAGTCAACATATTTA
>DWGW01001979.1:0-10365 GCA_018247775.1 Udranomia orcinus
GATGACTTGTTTTCTAAATTTGTAAGTCAAACGAAAAATTTACTTGAATCCTCATTTAGGTCACCACGAACGAAAACGGGGCAATTAAAGCATTGTTTCTTTACGGAAAATGTGTAGTTAATAACGTTGTTGCCAATATGAACGCGGCTTTACCTCTAAATATCACAAGTCAAGAGATTTCGAAACGCATCAAAACAAATTTGCGTAAGTTACGAGACTTCATCTCCGACGCATCTCAAAGTCATTGTTAAAGTTATTAACTACTTCCGTATACGATGACAGGGAACGGGGTTAGCGACCTCAACGTGTGCCGTTTGGTTAACGCGTTCAGGACAAAGGCAATTTATGTAATTGTTATTTTATTCGCAAAGATCCGCGCCTATTATTGTTAAAGGTTAATTGGTGTTTTGTGTTTGTGTTGTTTATGTTGGGTATTTCGAAGCTTTCTTTTGATTCGGTTGTACGTATCGACGGTAACTTAGATGCCGATGCAGATGGCTATGAAGCTTGGTTTGGTTTATTTGAGGTTTTCAGTTATACCCATATTCCAATCCCAATCTAACTCCAAATACAACTAGCTGAATGATTTTTAAACTAGTTTTATCATCTTCTCGCTTTCGTCAAGGAAAAATTGAGTTTCTTTGTACTTGAAAATCCTCCATGTCGTAACTTCGTGCTTAATAATTGTACGTTTTTCAGGCTGCATATGATTGGGGCATGAAGCTTTTTTGTCTCGTTTAGGACGTCGTTAGTGGATTGGTGTATATAAACCTTGTGCCTTGATAATATTACACGTTATCTATGTAGATATATAAAAATAAATCTTTGTTTCTTTACTCTTCCTTTATGGACTCTGAAATGATAGGAGCACTAATGTCTTCGGCAAGTTTGATCAGAATTCTCTGAAAAGGGTTTTAAAGGGTACTAAAATTAAATCGATCGAACACATGTTTGAAGTGTTACAGTTGAAAATGTTGATTTTTTGCTGATCGATCGAACACGTGGTGGACGAGTTACAGTCGAAAATGTTGATATTTTTTACAAAAGCTCCGTAGCTGGAACGGGGACGGAAACGAGGCGGTACGAAGTGCGCCGGGTCAGCTAGTCATTCATAAAATGATTAGACACTGCTCATGATATTCAGTTTACAAACGTGGCTAGATTTGAAGTAATTAGCTATTTTTTTTTATTTTTAGTATCCTCTTTGTCACGATTCGCATTAAAACGGTTGGGACATAAATTATTCGGAGTCGCGTGGATACATGTATGTAGATTGTTTCAGGCGGTATTGTTTGCTAAATATAGATTCCGAAATAGAATGGAGCTCTGTACGTTGACGTTAACGTTGGGGCTCTCGTAAGATAGATGAATGGGTTGCACGTTATTCATCACTTACTGTTTATTAATAAACTTTTACTTGTCCATGTGTGTAATTTGGACGAAACTTTTTCATAGCATATATCTATATTTATTATTATAACTAACTATATTTATTGTAACTTTATTTAATTGAACAAGTCTATTTTTGTTATCGTCTTAAGATAAATGTGTGGACTGTGGAGTGTCACGTACTTTTATTCCAGGTGTTACAGGTTTTTTCACTCCCTAACTTAGTTCTTCTTGGTAGTGACGCATTTGTGGTCGACCTGATATAGAACTTCGACCTCATCTTGGGTCGACTACAGATGTCCATGGGCGGCAGTAGACACTTACCATCAGGCGTACTGCGTGCTCGCTTTCCTCTTGCCCCTTACCTCAATGTTTAAAAGAATCTTTATATATTCGACCAGATTCAATCAAACTTCGGTTCTTTCTTAGTTATACTGTTGCAATTGTAGGTTTTCTATAAAGTATATGTACTTACTTACGCTTTTACGTCACAAATGTATGCGTAATCGTCTTTGTTTGTGTTATCGGACACGAGGAGATCGAACACCAGCGATTGTTTATTGCGGCAAAGCTCTGATTAATAAGCTCATAACCGATCAATTGTACTGTATGGCGGGTAGCGATAAATTTAGTTAAAATGAGGTTACGGCTATGGCGTAGTAGGGTGGTTTGCATTAATTCTGATGCTTGTTTTTGCTTTGCGGACTTATCGCTTATTTATGGGAACTGCTTTCGTTTAGTAGTATTGTTGTTTTGTGTTGTTCAGAATAAAGTATATTCCAGAATATTCATTGAAATAATTTCGGATGTGTGGATTAGGTTGAATTTGGAACTTCGATTTATCATCATAAATTATCATAATAAATGGAAATGCCGTCACTACGCTTTCAATATTTCAAAATTTATTTTAAACGAGGACAATGGATAGAACGATTTCAAACGCAATAAATTCGCGAGACGATACTAACATGTAGGATCTATATGTGTAAGCAGTTTCAAAATCATATGCCATATACATATATTATTTACGTTACATATACAAGTATGTGGCATATGATTGAATGAATCGTAAAGAAACGTAGTCCTCATGATACGAGCTAAAGAGAAGGGAACGCTCTTCATTGTCGCGATGAGTCTATATCTCGTAGTCCATAAAGTCGCCGTAGACTCGATTGGCATTTTGCGTCACCGCTTTTATCGCTCAAATGATTACGAAGACGTCTACGTCATTGATAGCTTCCTATAGGTCACTTTCGCGGTGCTACGTGTGGAGCTAAGTGGGCAATATAGGTACCCAACGATTATCAAGAAGTGGTGCGCTTACAGAGTACGTTTGCGTCAATGCATTTTATTCACTCTTTTGTTTTAACTCTTTGTAATGATATTAAGGAACGGCGTCACGTAGTTATCGACTGCTGATGCGAACACGATGTAGATATTAATCCAAATATGTCATAAGATTATTCAAACTTCGTTGAAATGCCTTCTTAATATTTTTACTTAATAAGTACTAGTGTAACATACATTTTGACTTTACACCCACGATCTACTCTCCCTATCACTCACTATATTCACTCTTTCGACGATTTTCATAAGTACTGAGAATGTTATAAGGATATGAGATGATTACATGTAATGTTTTTTTGAAAGCGAGCCCACCGCCACCTTGTTAACTATTTAGGGTAATATTCTTCTATACGCCCACGCTGATATGGGCATGAATGAGGGTCAAACCCTCAAAGGTCCGGAAACCCACACACGGATTTGGACTACATTACGCAAAGATCCCACATACATAGTTGAATTTATCCACAATATGTTCCGTTTTATGAAAAAGTAAACATTATGAAGAAATGCTCGCATTCAGAAGCGCTTAATACAACGTTTTCGTAAAAATATTTGTTATTTTGTTGGGATAAATGGATGTGAACACTATTAATGAATTATTTCTAATCGCGCACATAAAATATTCAAAATGTGACTATTTATAACAGTGACATATAATTAGACACATTTTGAACTTTTTTGGAACCCAACCTCGATCGAACAAGAGAAGATCGGGCACCGAACAGAACAAGAGTTACATCTTCGTTTATTACTTTAAAATAAACACAATTAACAAAATAACACAAACAATCATACACAATTAACAAAATAACACAAACAATCATACACAACTAACAAAATAACACAACAGCTAAATTGTTATATGTTTTGCATAACAAAATTGTAATTTAATGCTTCCTTGTGGACTGTCGAAAAACGAAAAAACAGTAGAGCGCTAATGGCAAAGAGTTGAGGAAATTGGCTAACTTGTTAAAGGTGGCATATGACACGAGTGGCCCGGGACAAAACGAAAAGCATGAGCGACCGTTGAGATGAATTTCCGCTACGATTCAAACGATTCAGGATTGCGATGTCAAATTGTAAGAGTTCAATGTCCGCGCCGTGTGGAACTGTAATCGGATATTACGTGAGGAAATTATCAAAATGAAAATCAGGAGGAGAGAAAGAACATCCGCGAATAACTGCGGTCATGAAATTTTATTTGAAATGCACATTATGTAATATGTACGAGTATACTGCTTCGTTTGAAATAATATTTTAAGATTAGCTAATAATGAATAATGCATAATAAAATTATATAAAGTAGGTGGTACAATTGTTGTGAATTTCAATATCTATTTAAAGAATAGCAAAGAAAAGCGTAGCAGAAAATGCTCTATCGTTGAAAAAATAGTACAGTTTTCTAGAAAAGGTTTTTTGGAGTAAACCTACCGTTAAGCATTGACCCCTGTTAATTAAATTTTGTAAAATTTCTTAATAAAAGTCAGTGATCCCCGTTCACTGCTTCATTGCGTAAGATATTAATATTTCGAGTGGGTGATTTAATTACGACGCTGTTGCTAATCTTATAAACCTTTTTAAATACCTTTCTCCATTGACATTCAATTTTGTCATTTTCAATTGATGATAAAATTGAAAATGATTTAAAAGGATATTCTTTCTTAAAACAGTAAAGAGACACTTGTTATACATGTACAAATTCGTAATTGGTATGTGGTCGTCATTAGTTTTCAGTCAAATTTTACATAAGATTTAACATGAAATTTTGCTATTCAAAGTGTAGTATGGAGCTCAGTGGCTCGCTTTAAAAGGCCTATTTCCAACAGTGAGCTGACGTTGGCTAATGATGGTCAAGTGCACATATGTGCGATTTTATTTTTATCTATCTACACCACGAGCATGGTGGACTCTTAGATATTTCTGTAAGAAAAAACCCACACCGAGTAGATCGAAATCAATATATGTAATCATCTCGTTTCCATTTAATTCAGCGGGCCATCTATCTCCCACAAACATGTTTTGCTCGTAACGAGTAAACAGTGAGAAATGTTGAACGCGCGCCGATTCCCGCGAGTCGGAATCAAATTTAAAACCAAACTTTTGTTTTCCGTGTTGTTCTTGTATTTATGTTTAACCGCTAAAGGAAAATTTTCGCTTTTTACTGCACTGCACCTACATCGGTATTTTCATTATGATTTATTCCCCGAACGCAGTGTTGTTTGAGTGTTACTTGCATTAGTAACTTGAGACCACTTCCTGTGTTTTGTTGATTTCTCGGAAGCGAAAGCTTTCTTCTGTTTTTATGTAGTTCCTTATTTGTTGTCAGTTTAACGCGGCGTTATTGAGTTTGAGAGTTACGACGCCACGTGACTCCATAAACAAGTTGGTACCTACATATTACGTTGAGTATAACTTGTTCCTAACTAAAGCTGTTATTATCACCGTTAACGATATCCACAGAATCGTATTACTGTATAAAAAGAGAAAGTATATACGAGTAATTGTAGGTAAGGTAGGTAGTTGTATTAAGCAATTTGCAGAAAAGACATTTTCCTGATACATTTTCAACACAAGAGTAACCAACGTCCTCTATTTTTGACGAGAAACGTCTATTGACCTAAAAAAATGCTACTGACAAATATAGACCCTAAACTAATTGAGCTACAAAAAGCAGCATGTCTCAGATCTATATTATCACGTCGGACATTATGAAACGATCACTCGACATCTTCGCTTAAACTTGAAAACAAAGCGGCTCTATCGACCGTAGTGAATCCGAAAATAGATTTTTTAACCCAGTTTCTCCACACACGCTACTTCATGTTCATCTAAATCTTCGCTGCAACCTCTATTTTTAGACGAGGGAGGTCAGGCCATAACGTAACGTCCGTAGACAGACTCGTTGCACGCGTCAGAAGGCGATATCGCAGATGCAATTCGTTCATCTCGTTGCGACTTTGGAATTTGTATGTGATTCTTTTCAAGAATTCTGATTTGGAAACCAGCGTCCAGCTTGTCACTCCTAGGCATGTAGACACAAGAATCAATAATCAAACGTGTTTATTCATTATAAGGTAAGCAGATACACTCAATGAACGTCATATATTTTTTATTAGTCAGTAAAATAAAAATTATATATTATTATAGGTTAGAATAAAATTATAAGCAAATAAAACAGGAGTCAAAAAATTGTATTACCACAACTAACAAATACAAAGAAAAGATACAAATCTATCCAATAACGTCAGTGACTAACTTGTTGTTTAAATAAATTTAAATTTAACATTAAAAAAGAAACTACACTATCGCAGTCATTACAGATTGTCGCATTATCTCTCACGTCGTTGAGCGCATCGCCTCGCCTCGGCAAAACGGCAACTGTGACAAGACCCTAAGCGTCAATGAACATTAGTTAGTTATGAGGTAACAATGTTATCCAATTAGCATTGTTTTAATTAATTAGAAGCGTGGTCGGAAGGACTTATTGCCGAGGAGCGGATATTGCCGGCAAGGTCGCGCGGTGAACGCGAGCCAGCGATCGGCGACTCGCCTACGTTAGGCAATTTATGTGCAGAATGCGATCGTTATCGCCAACGATGCGAATCTCCATCGTTAATCATAATGAGATACACGAGCAGATAGAGATAGCAGCGATTGGTATGATCGAAATGATTAACACCGGAGATATGTTAACGCGGTTCTGTTAGCATTGTCCCGTTGTGCGTGGATCGATGACGCGACTAATGTTTGCGATTAAAATGTGCAATTTGTAATCTGTTCTTAGACGTGAATACAATTGCTGCTTAGTAGATGTGTTGTTGGTGCACAGCAATTCGTAACGCAAAATAGAATACCTGACCTGCTCCAACATAGCTTTAAGTGGCCGATTAGTGTACGCAGAGATTGAGCGAAAAACCGCACACAACACGGGATTTTGTAACTAAACCATTGTGATGACGTTTACAAACAAAGCTCGAAACCGTCCATATGCCGCTCACCAGAGTTTTGTAGTCGCGTGTGCACTTTTGGCAAGTATGTCGTCGGCCACTAAAGCCATTGTTGTACGCGCAAACCAACCGAGGTCGCTCCGATCGTACGTTAGCGAATGCGCATTTTCACACAACAAAATTATGAGTAATTCGTGAACTACGAGTTATTTAGAATCGATTTGTTTACGCCATCAGCTCTGAATACTTTGTAAAAGTGGTGTGCAGGTCGATTTAGCATCAAAACATCTATTACTAGTACGAATGGAATTCATTCTTAGAAATTGTCTCGAAAACATGCTGTACTATCGGAACCTAATACTGTGGATTAGTTTCCTTATTGAGAAGTCGGACTATTAACAGCAAAAAACATTACTTGGCAATATGGCTATCATTGCAACATAAGATAAGCTTAGAAATATATTTTAAATTTCGAGAGCATTTCGCTTCAAGAAATATGAGATAACGCCGGTTAAAAAGAGATTAACGCACGACGGATGCAATGTTCATACAGAGTGACACTTATTATCAACAATACGCAATTACCGCACAACGGTTGGCGGACAATGAGACGCGAACGCGAACGATACGCGATCGTAACACGCGTCATCGCGCGTAATTCGGTTCACGGGGCGCACCCGTAAACTTTTCGTAATCAGCGCCCGCCAATGGGAGCGAGAATAAGAACACCGTTAAAACGCTCGTTAAAACTCATCCATCGACCCGTTTTCCCCTTTGTTTACGCTAATATCCCGGTTTTATATACTGCCGTTGTTATCCGAACTCCAACAAATGGAACGTTTTGTACTACATTGTCTCGATAACAAACCCGCTCGGGATAGTAGTGCAATAATTTTAAATGGATTATTTATACGATAGCGCCGTTCGCGTCGGCGATTGCATCGCTAAATTGTTTTTTGCTATTCCACCGTGTACGATCTTCTCTCGGATTGAGTTATTGGCTAATATCGCAATGTACACGTGCCTGAACAATATACGTAATACGTTTTAATATGAAATTCAATATAAAATTGTTGATGTATCTAATACAAACGTACGCAACGCAACGTAGGTAAGTACGAAAATATTAAGGACTATCTATCTATGTACTATGTCTCCTTTTGCGCTTAGGAAAAGTGCCTTTGCCTACGGACACTGATTTGTCTAGAAGGAGATGTTAAGAAGAAGTTACCGATGCCTAAATTTTAAAGCCTCGCCTTGGCACGACTCCGCGTGGGCGTCAGCCGTACTCAGCAAGCAAGAAAGTAGGCGAGTCACGTGGCGCTAACACCCCAATCGCAACGTGTGTACAGCAAAACTGCAAGTCACGTCCAATGGACCAAAATAGAAAAGGACTGCTCGGGACGAATGCTTAGTTTGCGGCAAAACGTGACACGCCTGTATGTTTTAAGTTTTTTTCCACTTAAGTAAGTAGATATTTCTGTGTTTGTCGTAGAATAGATAAATATGCGTCCGACGTTGAAATCTTCGTGTTTGACCACGTGATTTAAAAATATCCTTCCTTTCTTCTGCTTTCACCTTTCATTTCGTCGTTTCAAAGATTTAGAGTAATACTTGGATATAATATTTTTAGATTTTTAATAATAATTTATATTTAGGTATAACTGAAATCTTTACTGTTATATGGTATCAAATTGTTACGTACTATAATACAATAAATTATTCTGTTATGTTAATGAATGTATCTATGTTATGCAATATATTATGAAGTCACGTGCCTTGAAGTGTAGAAAGAAATATAACAAAAGATTTTTCTCCTTCTCATTTAGGCCCTTTCTTCTTAAGTACTACCTAAAGTCAATCTTCAAAGATAACCTTCACAACTTTAGATAAATGACGAACATCAATATTAATTCAAAGCGCGCAGGATCCTTGCAATTTTTCAATTATGCAAATCGGAACGCATTTGTCTATAGCAATACTGACTGCTTGCCTCGACTTCACCCACGCAAAGCAAAGTATTGTTAGATGACACGATCTTCCATCTTCTGACGTATTCCATAATTCACTAAATGTGTAAATTATGTTTGCTGTATTTCTCGTTCTGTAGCGCACAAGTAGGGTGTCAATAGGTGTACATTTTTAATGACCAGTTATTCGAAATTTTGATAATAATATGCTATTAAAGGAAATATGTTTAAAACAAAACAGCTCAAAACTCGATCAACAATCATAAATAAATCATAGCTTCGCTCCACGCGTGCAAATAACCGGGAATCCCATAAATATCCGCGTAGTACGATTTGCGAAAACGCCGCCACGCGGGACTGTCATCTCGTCGTCCACATATCAGTGTGCCGCGCAATAACACGACAGCGCGCAGCCCGCGTCAGCGAAACGCAGCCACCGACCACCGCTCACACGCACCGACGATCCTCTGACATAACTCGGCCATGTATTCTGCAACGCGCGATCTATTTATACACACCACTATCCGCCACCGGCCAAAATTAACGGCCATGTTTTAAAATATCGCCGCAATAATAGCTCGGTGTCTTCAACCGCTAATCGGGTCTTAAATTTCTTAACGTCACATACGCGTAATCCGAATGATATATCGGCGACGATTTCAAAGAGGATTAATATTTGCGTTCGTAGAATTGGCGTACGGACGACACTAGCCGGCTCCGGACGTTAGTAAACCAGCGCGGTTGAATCAAGGACGTCGCTTTTTTCGCGCTAATACCGAGTTTACGGAAATATGAATCCGCGACCGGTGGACGGTGGGCACGACCCAGAATCCCAAAAACATATTTCGAATACGGCCATAACAAAGGAGTAACGTTGTAATCATCTGTTGTGGCAATCTTTCGACGCTCTTCGCGATCTTTATGAACTGTGAAATTCATCTGAGATGTTTTCTTCAAGGTTTATAACGCTGTTGGAATGTTAGGTTAAGACTGTATTAATCCAAATGATATTTTCTGTCTACTTGCAAATTACTTGTCTTATTTTTGGTCCTTTTTGATGAAGAATCTAACTATACTCAAAGCGTTTAAATCATCAGTACGCAATCTACGAATGACCTAAGATTGAACTACGATCCTGTAGAGCAGTTTTATGTGAATGGTCTACAGACAAGCCAGGGGGGCTTGCATGCTCCATTGATTCTCTTTTAGTAAAGAAATTTTAACGACCCATTCTACATTTTTATAATATACAGGTTTATAAACCATTTTGTAAAAAAAAAAATTAAACTAAAACGAAAAAGTGAAAATTGGGACGCCACGCAACGTACCCTCACTTAGCTTTGTGCTCGGTCACAATGCCAAGAAGAGACGGGCTCGTAAATAAGACGTTTCCTGGTCGAATTGAGATAAAAGCGTTAAATTTTTCAACGTCCCGAACGTTTCCAGTGATTTGATGCAGCGGCACCGAGTTACGGCTCTAACTTTCCGGGAATACGCTGCACTGTTCTGTGATTTAATGCCCGGGAAGCTGGATGCGATTCGTGCGACATTCCGCTTTTGATATTCTCATAAAAACATGTTCAACACAATTCTCACTTTGTCCCCGCAGATGCTTGTTTGATTCATTGCTCGAATATACACTCGTGAGCAAAAAAATCGACTCAGGTGACACACCTGCAATCAAAAGTCACCGACAAAAAAACTAAGCGACA